>WEIT01019981.1:0-180451 GCA_013389985.1 Dryoscopus gambensis | reverse complement strand
AAGCTTGTCATGGGGATTTCATGTGTTCTGCCTGTGATTAATTTTTGAAGCATTCCAGTGGAGGTGGGGAGATGATGAAGGCAATCATCTTACCCCCCCCCTTCAAAAAAAAAGAAGGTTACAAAGCTGTAGTCATTGGGAAAATCAAGCTGATCCTGTGGGCTGTTTACCATTGCGCTCAGTGGAACATTTCTCACAGCAGCGGGCGCTCTGCCAACCACTGATCCTGGAACTCTTCCCCATGGGGTTTACCCGTTTTAGGACTAACATAACATCCATGGGGCCAGCAATAACTTGCTTGCTGAAGTTTTGCACAATGGAGAAGATGCAATCTTGCACCCTCTTGACCTCTCCATGGTTGCACTGATGGTTTCAGTGGTGGGGATTCTTCATCACAGTCCCCACAGATGTGGGAAAGGCAATCATGCCCTTTGCCTGCAGTGAAGTAGAAGCCACATACATGTACCTAATTTAGACAATACTGCTATGAGGACATGTATTTTTTGGATTGGTCAGTGTTTTTTTGCAAATACCCAAGCAGTGTGCATGGCTTGAGCAATTTCAATCCCCTTGTTAACTTTGCTTACCACATTTTGGAAGCCACAAATTTGGACCAACAAACTAAGGAAACATGCACGTGTGAAGAGTAGAGAAAAAGTCAAGAATTCTTGTCTTTTCCCAAACTCCGCAACAATAAGGACAAAATGCCTGTTTTGCCTATGGGTGTTGGTTGTCATGGTCATAATTAAAAGACCAGCTAGCAGAAAGGTGTCTAGAAGGGTTTCTGTAAAACTGTCATCCTGTAATATAGTAAGTCTGTGAGTTCTTTCAGTGCTCTGTTCTACATACTCATTTTTCTGAGAGTTTGGGATGTGGGGCAGCTTCTTTCAAAGATAAGCTCCTGATTGCTTATCTTTGCACACATAATGCACAGGTCCATTGAAAAACACTCCATTGGAAACACTCCCATTGGCAGTACTTTGACTTCATGGCTAAGATCATGTAGAGACTAGCCAGTTTTTACCAGATGCTGAGGCACTTGAGGCTGAAATCTCATATGTTTACAGGTTGCTGTTCTCCCTTGTAATTATTTCTGCAGTGAAGGTTAAAATTTGGAATTGAAGTGAGGGAACGATGAATGCAAACCTCTGACTGCGTTTGATGGACACTTCTGGTTTATAACATGTCTTATACTAACATCTGGATTTCTAAGTAGTTGCATCGAGCCCCTGAGAAACTAACTGTGTTCCCTGTGCTCGGCACAGTACAGGCAAAAATCTTCTTGTGAATGCTTGGAGCCTGAAACACAGAGACAGAAGGGGAATGTGGAAAATAGGGTAGGAGAGGGCAGGGCAGCAATGAGACAACATTGTGTTGTGTGATGGACAGTGTCATCAGTCAAACAGCTTTTTTACTCAAGTTTAAGAAAATGTTGTATTTGTCTTACACTGCTAATAAAATGCAGAGCAAAATAGATCGCGTCTGTTAAAAGTGTTTATTTATAAAAGTGGGAATATGCAGTTGTTTTAAAAATACATGGCTGTTAAAGTTGGTCAAGAGCGTAACACTAATAGTAGTTGAAGGTATTTTTGCTATTCCAGCATGGTTTGCAACTTCTGTTCAGTAGCATGTACGTGAGGCCTATCAGAGGTTAGAGGTGGCCCAAATTCAAAGCCTGGGCACATGGGGCTCATCCACACTAGAACAGCAGGCAGTATGGAAGGAACTGCCTGCAGCAGAATTCCTTCCAGGATCTCTCTCCCAGCATGCTGGGCTCTTACCTTTTCCCATGCCTGGGCTGGGAAAGAGGGAGATGAAACATGAACATTGAGAGTACAAGCAGAGAGATGCTCAGTCAGGGGATTGTTAGTGGAGTTTACTTCTCTTTTTTGCCTCTGCAGATCTGGCCAGAGCTAGAACTTGTCCTTTCTTCATCTCTGGTTGTCTTTGGAAGGGCTCATTGAGGAGCTGTCAGAGGAGTGGTTTAGGGATACACTCTGACTAGTTTAACTACCAGTCATGAAAAGCAGTAGTAGTAATTACTTCAGTAAATGTGTTTAGTTTCAAAACAGCCTCATGTCCAGGTCCAAACCTCTGCTATTGCTTCTTGCCAAATTTCAGCATAGTCAGTAGCTATTCATGTTGTTTTCTTGATGGCAAAGGCTTATGTTAGAGATAGTGACTTCCCCAAGGTCTAATCCTCAGGTTTGACTCCCAGTCTTTGATTCACTGACTGTCCTTGTAGCTAAGACTTGAAAGTTACCACTGGGTAAGGTTTCTAAGTCATTGAGATGTATTTGGATCAAGGGCAGTTTTCAATGTTTTAATTGTTTTATTTTGGTTACCTTGGATAACATAGTTATTCTGTAATAATGAGCAGTGTATTTGACTGTAAGATTAGATAGGGCAGATTAAAATATTATATGTATTAGTACTGTTCACTGAGCAGTCACACAAAAATTGTTACAAAAGGAAAATCAACTTATTCTGTGATTTCTGTTGATGTAAATCTAAAATAGTTAAAAGTGCTTTTCAATACTTGCAGTGAAAAAAGTCTGCAGGACCATATTCTTGCAAGTTTGCACTTTCTGTGGCTTGACAAAATGAAATGACAGAGATGTTAGTCTTATTGCAAGCACTGAAAAAAAATTCTCAGATCACCCCTTCTAAAAATAAACACATGTTAATTTTTTTTTTCAATAGATGGCTTTCAGTACTTATTGCAGAATTCAGTGGAGGATCAGTTCCATTTTTTCTGTCAGCTGAGTTATTCCTTGGCTTCTGGCAAACTTTGCATGCTTCTCTTGACACCATGAAGTTTCTTGCTGGCTCTTTGGTGGCCTGGCTTTTTGTTACATCTCTATTTGCCTTGACCTGCTTGCCTTGCAGTCAGGACGCTGCTTGCTCCAGACACAGCTTTGGCAGTCTCCAGCCAGGAGACCCCAAGAGCCCAACTGGTTTCTTGTTAGGAGAAGAGTGCAAACTATGAACAATCACATGAAGCTGGTTACTCTGTTTCCCCCCACTTTTCCACTGTTTTCTACTGCTTTCATTTTAACAATGTGTGCTTACAAATAACTCCTAAAAATCCTTGATGTTAGAACAGGCCAATGTTGCAAATGTCTTCTGAACACACCCTATCTAAACCGTAAACATCCCAGCTCAGGGATTTAGCATGTCCCAAGGTTTTGTTATCCGATTAACAAAAATAAACATTTTTCTGTGTCAAAGGCAAATTGTTACATCTGGCTTCCTATTCCTGTTTCAGCAGAGACAGCTAGCCAAGTTATCAACCCATTTGACCTCCCAAAAGCCCAATTCCTTTTACTTAGTAAATGCCACAGTTACCAAAAGCCTCCATGTGGTCAGAAAGGAAGATCTATCATTTGTCATTTTGAAGATGGGCTTTTATTTAATAGTGGTATATTACCTCTTGTCAACAGGATGTTAAAACTAAAGTGCACCAAACTAGTTTGGGTGGAAATTCCTTGTAGCTTAGCATTAACATACATTGCACGGTGTCATTAAGAACAGAGGATGTTATTTAGAAAAGCTTTAGATTTTAATCTTAGACCTGGTAACCAGTACTTGGAATTCCACTTGGTATAATTTTGTTGTTTGAATATGTTTTGGAAATATTTGGAAATGTTTGCTGCCAAAACATTCTAGTTCTCTTGTCTGACTGCATTTTGTGCTGATTAGCTTTGCTGAGCTCAGTGACCAGGATGAATGTAAAACCTTACGAGAATCCTGCTGTTGACCTCCTGCAGGACCGCACGTGTCACCATAAGCCGGTGCCTGGGGCCAGCATCATCCCACTGCTCAGGCACAGTAAGCTTGGTACATCTGGGTCACCCCAAGATTGAAGCCCACAGGCCTGCCCAAGACTCACATCCAGTAAATCTGGTGCAGGAAGCTGTGGCTTTCCAGCCTGGCAGTGTTGATAGAGCTGTGTCTTGAACTTCGATATGTCCTAGTTTCAAGCACAGAACTGAGTGAAAGTGGTGGGTTCTGTGATATGGTCTGACCTCATCCCATGCAGAATGGCTCGCTCCCATCCTCATGGATTCAATGAGTATTGTGGGGCTTCTGTCAGTATTGAAGGGAGTTGAATACCATGTTTTGATTATGCATTTCAGTTTAGTAACAGGCTGAGTTATTTCTCTTTCAGTTTACATGTTTTTATCTTTAAGTGATCCAAAAGTGCTTTTCCTAGCTCCCTTCAGCTGGGAGTAGCAGCATTCATTTCACCGTTAGCTCCTAGATTCCCTGTTCTTAGACTACTCTGCTTTTTAAGAGTGGAAAGGGGGGAAACCCACGTTTTTCCTCTTGCTTGTTCTCAAGCAGTATTGCAAGGAAATACATAAAGAATTCCCAGAATTGCATAGTCACATCTGTTTCAGAAAAAAAAAAAAAGGTTTACTATATTAAGTTAATATCCATGGTCTTCTTGCAAAAAACCCCACCTCCCGGAGGACACATTGACATAGGGTCACGAGAAGTTACTGTGAAGAACTGGTGTTCTAAATTCTCAGAGTTATTTGTACCTCACAGTATTACAGTACCGTAGAGAAGTTACCTGGCAAGCGTACTCTCAAAGACTTGTGGAGACTGATATATGTGTGTCCTAGTGGTGTTTTGGTTTATTAGAATGTTTTTGGAATGATTGGGTGCATGTGATATTTGGGAAGCTGTTCAATGTGTATTTTAAGCATCCTAAAGTGCTGGTATAAAAATTCCTGGCAGAAATCTGGATAATATTCTGAATTACTATAGTCAGTCCCTTTTTTTTTTTTTGTGCAAGAAGCTTTTTACGCACTGCATTCCTTTAAAAGTATTTGATATATTTATTCTTTGGTTGCTTGCATGATATGAAAATACTCCATATAGCTACTGCTTCTTGAACAGCAGCTCAAGGTTTTGGGGGTTTTTCCCAGGCATTCCAATGAAAACAAGTGAGAGAAATTGCCTTTGGTGTGTTCTCATGTACCAGACAGCACATTTATTTAGGCTGCTTGTTCTTTAAATAAGTTTTCTGACAATAAAAGTTTTCCAGTGTAGAAAGCTGTCATGAAATATTATACATCTGACTTTCCTTAAGCTTTGCTCAAAGAGAACAGATATTGAAATGCTTTTATTCTCTCGAATGCTTCATCTTGGTAGCATATTATGGTAATCCAGAAATAGGTTCTCCTTGTACATGCATTTAATCAAGTGCTTGCTGTTTTAAGGCTCAGATGTAATACAGTAATTCTGAATATATTAAAAATGTATTTAAAATGAGACCTTCTATTTGTGGATCTGGTTGCTTTTTTTGAGACCACGATTTCAGAAAATTTAAGTACTTGTTTAACTTTTTAATAATCTCATTGCAATAAAGCAGAACATTCAGGCTTTGATACACAGGAGCACTTAAACATATGATTAAATTTCGTTCTTGAAGATGAAGGCTTTTTTAAATTGGAGCTTTAATCATATGTTTTGCAGCCTAACTGAATGCCTGATAAGTAATGCTGTATGGACTGGATAGGTAGCTCTGTGTAGGCAGTGCATATCATAAGGAGAAATTAATGCACTGTGGGTTAGTGGTCTGTCTGTGAGTACACAGAAGCTCTAGCGCACTTGATTTGGACTAGTTCTCTGAGCAAATCTGCTGAGTTTAGAAAAGCTGTCTTAGAAATGAATTTTGAATGACATTTTCTTGAGAGAGTTGGGACAGCTAAGGACTTGGAACCAAAACTGGTAATGATGGCGTTTTGCTGAAATTGATAGAAATTGGGTTTCTGACAGCTGTCTTCACATGTGCTAATTTCATAGCTCAGTTAAGATCTTGTAATTTGACCCCATTATCTTAATACCACTTTGTTATATTTTTTCAATCTTTCTGTAATTAGTCTTTTTCTCCAAGGGCCTGATTTTTAGCATTGGTTTTGAACTCTTATACTTTTCAATTAGTTTTCTTTTTCTATTTTTTTTTTTAAGGAGGGAACCTTAGTTACAGGAAACAACAGAATCCTGAGTGAACAATGTCAAACCAGGTTTTTGTATGGCACTGAAGTAATTTCATAATGGGTGGAGTACTTGAAAAATCTCTAGGGCGTGAGAAAGAATTACTTGCAATGCTTGCAAATGTTTCTACAAGAAAGTTTAGTAAATACCTAGTACACTAAATAGGAGTGTGGCACATGTGCTGTGAGTTTGTTTTGATACTAAAATGTTTTGGGGTTTTGTTTTGTAAAAGGGGGAAGTGCTATGCTAGGTGTTAGACCCACATGTATCCTTATACCTCTTTTCAATCTCTCCATGTTTATGCAAGTCCACATGCCTGGGTGCTGGTTTATGGCAAGCTTAGGGTGAACTGGGGTAGAGGAGCCTCTCAGGTCTCACCCTGCCCACCGGATGGACATGCCATCCCACAGGGGAAAACACATTAAGGACCCTTTTTGTTCCTGGAGGAATGTGTCTCATATTTGTGCATTTCTTGGCTTCCTTTAAACTGTAATTTCAGGTAAAAGCATAGACCTTGACTAACTTCAGCAGAATTGTTTGTAAACACGCAACTTGAAGTAGCTTCTCCAGGAGGTGTGTTGTTGCAGTTGGATGCAGCATGTGAAAAATGAAAAGGTAACTTGTGGTGCTGAACATACTCCATTCATTCTCCTCCCGCTTCAGCGCAGGAGGGTTTAATGATTCTGTGTGATGTTTCTAAGTGGTGAAAGTCACATTCAGACACATTTTTTTTAGCTAAATACAGTGAGTCAGTTGCAGGCACACTGACAATGTCCTTCTGATGTTGCAGCTCAGGAGACGGCCTGGCTTGTTTGCTCTATCCCATATACAGAGTAACTTCTGTTCTTTGGTAGTAGTCATGGTTTGAGGCAGTTGGGCAGACTCAAGTGAGCCTTTGTGTGACTGTAACAACGATGTTTCAGGGAAAGTTTCAGCTCTCGGTTGCATCAATTTTTGACACCTCCATTGAGCTGTGGTGGCTTGACCTTGGCTGTGTGCCAGATTACCATGCAGCTGCTCTCTCACCCCCATCACAAGGAGTTAGTAGTTTCCACTTGGGGACACTAATGCCAGGATTTGCAATGGATACCTGTCTAGAAGCAGGCATTGCAGATAGTTGCTGTTAGGAGGTCATTTTCAAGGCTAGACATCAGACACTGTGGTGTCAGGAGGCCCTGAAGGCAGACAAGTTCTGCATTCCTTCCTCCAGTGCTTGTGTTCTGTTTTTCATATTTCACTCAAAATCTCCATGCTTTCATGTTAGTGTTTCTCCTTATACTTACCCTTCTCAGCCCTTTCTGCTTTGAGCACACTCTAATGTTTTCTTGCTGACGGGTAGCGTTGAGATGCTTAAGTGCTACAGGAAAGCGCAAAGCTTTGTCACCTTCCAGAGACAGAGCGAAAGTGTCCGCAGGCAGATGAGTGAAATGGAAACGCTGACAGGTCTGCGTGCTTGGCATGCTGTGATCCTGGTGACTGTGCAGTCTACACCCCATGGGGCTGACCCTCCATAGCTCACTCACACTGGTTCAGACTTTCTGGTCCTGCCTTATCCTGTGGCATCAGCACCATCAGGGTCACAGCCAGGGAAGTATGAGTCTCCTTATGAGATGAGCGGCATACAATTTGAGGAAAGATGTCCAATTTCCTGGAAATCCTGTGCAACGTGAAAGGAGTATGATCTGTGTGTGTGTGCATGTACGTGACTGGTAGACGTAGGCAAAAAAAGTGGATCTTTAGAGTTCCTGAGTGTTTACGCATACAGGGGCCAGTCTGGCCCTTCCTTGCCATGATTCATGCTGGTGCAGGATTCAGACTAGTATATTTCTCTGGATTAGACCGCTCTTGAGATGTGTTCATCTGTATTCCACAACATCCCATGGAGCCTGTGCTGCTGTTCAGTGGAGGTTTTTTGTGGAATTAAGGTGCTTCACTACAGTTTCAGTGACACATTTCTTGCTTTGTTTGGGATGCTTTCCCAAACAGGTCATTTGTGTTTGTGAGCATGAAAGGAGAGATTTTAATGCTTAACAATGTATTTTATTTATATGAGGGTCCATTGTTTTTCAGAAACCTTCCATTTACTTTAATTTCCCATCACTTTTGTTCATATAATCAAATATGGAATGGTCTTTTCCTCTTTGTTCCTAACTCATTCTTCAGTGACTCCCTCTTCCCCTGCACAACACATACATCCAAGATGCTTTATTTTTCAATCTAATCTATTGGCAACTCACTTGCAATTACAATAAAAATTTTAATCCTCTGTAAAGAGGACCGATGGATGTGTGATTAAATAATGACAGTCTGTGGGATAAGCGTAGCAAAGTGAAAGCCATAAAAACTCAGAACAACTGAGGTGGAACTTCATGGCTTCCCTGCAGCACCTGGAAAAAAGTGAGTTCTGCCGGGCTGGTAAAGCTGAGGAGATAGTTGGAGAGTTTGAGAGAGGACAGTGCATTTTGAGGTGTTGGGGAAGAACAGGAGGAGTAGAGGCTGAGAACTGGAGGAAGATGTGTCTTTCCCCATTGTTTCCGCCATCTGATCTGGTTATGATGAGAATGAACTTTCCCTGCAGACCTGATTTCAGAGCCCAGCTGCTGTTGGTTGGGGCTATCCTTCTCCATAGTCCTGAGCTCTTCCCCTGGCATGTGTCCCTTGGCAGCAGTAGCAGAAGTCCCAGTTCTAATGGGCGGATGCAAGGACCCAGTTCTAATGGGTTGCTCTGGGAAAAGGAGCAGGCCAAGCAGGCCATGCATCTGCTCTCCCTTTGACAGACACGGGTTTAGTGCTAACAGGATGGCTTTGCCTGTGCCAGCCTGACCTGGAGAGCTGCTTGTGGACAAGCTGGCCTCTCAGGGAGCATGGAAGGAGTGCTCTTCCTGGTAGCCACACTATTTCTTTTAAGGGCTGAGCAGGCAGGACATGGAGCTGCCTCCCTGTTCTCTGATCCTGTTTGCTTCATTTGATGAACTCCGATGGAGTTAATGAGGCTGCGGTGAGATGAGCCAGCCTGGTCTGTCTGGGGGTAGATCCTCTGATCTGCCAGGCTAGCTTGGTGTTTGCTCTGCCTGTTTTAGGGAGAACCTCAGCTGTGCTCTGGCATCCTGGTGTGAGGAAAGGGCAAATGTGTGGTGGGACAGGGAGCAAAACTGAATTTAACCTACAGTCTTTGGGGGCGAGGGTTACCATCAATAGCAGTGGGATATCGTAATGAGTCCCTACAGCCAGCACACTGTGGCACTAGATTGCTACTAGCGCAGAGTGGTGTATCAGGAGTCTGCTCTTCACTGTCACTGTCACGCTGAGTGCTGGATTTAGGCCATCTAAAATTATCCCCTAGCCCTAAACCTCAATCGTACACCTGAATCTTCCTACGGCTGCGTTAGTGCTGCTTGCGTGCAGGGTCATAACCCTTTTAGTTATAAGAAGAACACTGACTTTTGAAATAGGTGTATCCATTTTAAATCCATTCCCACATCCTGAAATATTCCTACCTGTTCTTTTGTGCATCTTTCCTTTTAACATTGCTGCCTTTTACTGTGTAAATGAAGGAATTTCAGATCAGTGCAGAGTAAGGGTGAGTAGCTCACCTGTACAGATGCGGCTGCTGTTGAAAAGCAACCTGAGTAAATGTGTTACAATTCCCCTAAATACTGAGATAACGTCTAGCACATAGCTTTAAATATCAGGTAGTTCTTGATCTGCCATTGCATTTCCAGTGACTCAGTGATCCCCCCCCACCCTGCTGCAGTAATTACAGAAAATTATTGCAGTTCCTGACTCAGAGGGAGGCTTCCTTCTGAGGCTTCTGGCTGTGCTGGAGCTCCAGCTTTGCAGCTGTATGGAGCAAATTGTGAGGGGCATCATGGTAGCAGGCCCCAGGACTGCAACAAGAATAATGTGGGAATAGCATATGTTTTAAACTACTGATAACAAGCCATAAAAAGAGAGTTTGCTTTGGATTTGTGGTCAGGAATTTGGTTGCCAGAATCTTGGTCATGACTCTCATATTGCTTAAAACTGTGTGCTTACAAGAAAGGCATCCCAAGCTGCAAATCTGATGGCTTCTCTGACGAGCAAAGCTAGGAAACTGCAAAGTATAAAAGTTAAAAAAGGGTAAGCATGCTCTGACCCAGATTTGTTGTGGTTTTGTGGCTTTTGAAGAGAAAGTGTCTTCCTGCAGATGGTGGGACCACAGGGCGTGAAGCTTAAGGGACAAGCCTGGGGATGGGCTCAGCTGTGAGTCAGGTTATGAGGTGGGAGCTGCAGGGAAAAGTTCCACAAAGTCCAAGAAACCCCATCATTCTCCCCTGAGGAAGGAATTCAGCAGGTACTGCAAGTTAGCACGTCGCATACGCATTGACTCTCTGTAGCTGCCTTGGCCACTGTGGGAGCCACAGAATGGCAGCAGGGATGTACTGCCAAATGTGACCTGACAGCCCTGCCCAGAGGGTGCTCAGGACTGCAGGGGAGGCCAGCAGAAGTGGACCAAAGGGCTGAAGTCTCTGGTTTGCCTCATGAGATGTCAGATCTGATAGGCAAATGGATAGGTCTTGATTGGTTTCATGTTCATGCAGCCTTCATTTGTGATGCAGCTCTTCAGATTTAGTAGAGCTGCACTCTTGGTGCTGCTGCAAGCAGCTGTGCACAGCTGGCCATCAGGTCTCTGCTTGTAAAATATGTGTGAAGGTTGTCTTGCCATCAGCAAAGTGTATTCAGAAGGAGGTCTGTGGAAGTTGGGCCAAGTTTCTTAGAGGTGAGGATAGATTCTCCTGTGCCTTAAATACTGTAATGAACCCCACTGGCTGTGCTGAGGTGAGTAAAATCTGCAAATAGCATTTTCATTGTTTCATTAAGCACAAGGATATTCTCTTTAATTCCTTTTCAGTGTTACTATGTAAGAATGAGGGTCTTGAGATTTTTCAGGATTATGGTGCAGTGTTTTCAAATGCTTAGGCCAGAAAGCATTTCATGCAAGCATGATATTTCCATTCAAAGAATCAAAGAATAGAAGTTTCATCCCCAAGCACTGCTGTGATGTGTAGTGAAAACATGGCTCTGCTGAGCATCTCTCTGTTAAAGTGCTAGTGCACTTAGTTCTTGGTTCACAAGCATCAGTTAGATGCCTCAGAAGTGGGATCCAAGTAGAACAAAAACTCCTTTCCGGCATCATTAAGGTGATGCAAAAAAGAGGACAGCACATGAAATGCTCTCACTCATTTAGTTTTAAGCTCCAGCCCTGTGTGAAGCAGCACATGCAATCTGAAGCCCTTTCCTGGGTTTAGATGCCTTCACGACCCCCTTGCAATAGAGTGCCAGCTCCCTATCTCGGTGACAACTCATGGAGAAGGTGGAGTTCATGGTACCCACCACCTACCTACATTACAGACTAAATGTTTGAAGTACTTGCCTAGAAAGTGGGAATCTGTTCTTGTCTTGCACTGCCTAGGGGAGTTCCCAAGCCACCAGCTGGAATAGAAAGTGGGAGTGGAGACGCTCACTCGAGCTGTGTGGGTGCGGTGAAGACTGAAAGATACCATTTGGGTGGAAGGAGTATGAATCTGAGACTCATTTGAAAAGGCAGAGTGATACATATATGTGTGTGTGTGTGTGTGTGTGTGTAATGCCCCATCTGTGTGAGTTTTGTTTTGTGTTTGTTTGGTTTTTCCTTTATTTTGATGTTAAACAGCCTGACTGAGGTGCTGTGTGCCAGCAAGGTGAGTGTTCTCAGAGAACCCAGCCACTTCAAGTCTTTTGAGGAGGTGTGCTCTCTTTGTAAATTTTGAATGGCCCGAAGTTGAGACTGGCCCCAAGATGCTGAGCAGTACATTTGGGTGTGCAGGTACTTTTATGGGTCTGAGATGTAAATTCTCAGAGCAGTAGAAGTGACTGCATGGCTTGTGCGATGTTTCAGCTGCTGATCTCTCTTTTCAGGCTGAGTGGAACATTTATGACTGAGTGGGCTCTGCTGGAAAGGCTTGTCCTCACACCATGACAGCAGATGAGTCACAAGCTGGAGAGTTAGCTCTGGAGCCTCTCCTCACTTGCAAGCTATGTCTCTCTGAATATTCCCTGGATAAGATGACCACTCTTCAGGAATGCAGCTGCATCTTTTGTACAGCGGTAAGATCTGTCAGTGCCTTTGCATTACAGAAGTGGCATAATGGGAGATGGACAGAACTGTGAGATGGGATTGCTTGTCTTGTACAAGAAGCATGTGTTGCCCATGCTGATACAGAATGCTTTTCTAAAGAGCATTTGGTGTTAGCCTGTCTTGCCTTATTTAAAAGATTTCTCTTGTCATTTTGCTTTTGATAATTTGTAACTCTAACATATGTTCCCATAGCAAGTAATAGTAAAACCCAGTAACGAAAGGGAAAAAGTTGAAGTTTAAGAGTGTTGGAGAA
This sequence comes from Dryoscopus gambensis, assembly GCA_013389985.1. Classification (NCBI taxonomy): domain Eukaryota; kingdom Metazoa; phylum Chordata; class Aves; order Passeriformes; family Malaconotidae; genus Dryoscopus; species Dryoscopus gambensis. The sequence continues at coordinate 168,032 of WEIT01019981.1, read as the reverse complement.
CATACATAGTCTGCATGCAATCTCAGTATTTACTTTTTTCTGAAGCAAAATGTTGAAACATCATAGGATAGCTGTGAGCTTTTGTTTCCTTGCTATCCTTTTCTGAGTTCTCAGAGACCTTTAAAGTCTTTTATATAACTTTCAAGGGCAATCAGAAAACCTAAACAAAAATGACCCTTGCCCTGTTGAACTTTTGCCTCTGTGCTGCAGAGATGTTGCCCAGGTCATGCATTGCCTATATTTGTCAGTAAAGACTTTTTGGCCTGCAAATTCAGATCAAATAAAGCTGGTGGAAATGATAGAGGCAGAGGTTGAATGAGCTGATAAAAGCCCTACAGGTAGTAGTACTCTTCTGGCCTCTTTGTCAGCATGGGAAAAATGGACCTAGTTTCTCTGGTGATAGTGACTTTGATGTACCTGACTAATGGATTTTGGAAACAGGTCAGAAGTGGCTGGAGGATGTTGGTGTGGTGGTTTTTTGTTGTTTGTTTTTTGTTTGTTTGCTTGTTTTGGTTTTTTTCCTGGGGGTGGGATGGTGGTTTGTTTTTTTTTTTTTACTCTAGAATAAATGTACTTGGTTTTATTTTTTAAGAACAAATTGTGGATAAGCATCAAGCAAGTATGTTTAAGTTTTGCCTTGATTGTTTGAATTCGTGGAAGAAATTTGGTATTTGTGAAGCCAGCTGGGCTGAGAATATCTTCACTTATGCTGAATTCAGGGTAGCTTAAACAGGATGAGAATCTACCTGTGTGTTTCAAGAAACTAGGATAAGATTGATCAATATGCATTTCAACCTGAATTTCATGAAGTTTATTTTCCATACCGATTTGCACAAAACATTTCTGTATTTTAGTTTGTAACAAAAGTTTTAAGAGCACATACCTAAAAGGTAGGTGTGAAGATACTGCTATAAATAAAATTAAAAAAAAAAATTGGAGAAGCTGATACTTTTGCAGTGGTCCCACTCCTATCCAAGATCTCAGTGTCTCTGATTTAGTATCATTAATAGTACATTAACCTTAGTGTTCGCTGGGCAGAGTAACCCTTAGGGAAGGGTGGGCTGCTGAGGACTGTGCCAGGTGGAGCTGGACTCTACACTCCTCCAGGACACTGGCCAAAGGGAGGGGTCAGTGATGGCTGTGGATGTTGCTGTCACCCCCCCCACTGGTGCCACATCCCTTACCTGGCCAATGCTGGGAAGAGTGTCTGCTGGGAGCTGGGTGCTCCAGCGCCGTGACAGCGACATGGAGAGTGCAGTCACAGTTATTTGGCATCTGCACAAACTTTGCTGAGTTTGTCTGAAGCAAGAGCCAGCCATGAGTGAGCCCGAATGCAGCTGGGAGAAGCCTTTAGACATGCTCTATTTATTTCAGTGGGCATAATATGTCTCAGTTGTGCTTATGCTCCAAGTCCGGCCTTCGTCTGACTGTTGTCTGTGTCCAAACGTCCTCCCGATGGATGTGTCTGGGTGATGCATGCCCCGACATGTAGATGTTGCATCCTATAAGAAAGACGGCTCAGGAAACTTTTAACCTGGCTACGTGGCTTTCTATCTTGAAGCCAGAGCAGTTTCTGGGAGGCCATATGAGTTGCACTTTTGGTCAGCCTCCAAAAAGCAGTGTCAAGAGCAGCTTGACACGGAGTGCCGGGACTTGCGTGGGGGATTGCTTGGGGCACAGCCTGTAGCAGCTGTACTGGTGTGCCATGCCCTAAATTTCCTCTCACCCGTGCCAGGACATCTAGATACCTCCCCACTACACTTAAGAAAGGTGTTGAGGTGAGAATATTCACTGTGAGCTACGGAATTGAGCCTTTTCCAGTTTTTCAGCTAGCAATGCTCTCAGCTTGTATAGCTTATTCTTCTGTCACTAAGGGTAATTTTATAGATCCAGGAGTAGTATTAAATTTGAAATAGAAAACGGCTTGACATGGACATAATAGGTTTGCTCCAATAAACTGAAACCATTGCTTTTGTTAATTTTTTGTTTTATTACATATGAGGTCTTTTTTTTTCCTTTCTAACTGTAATGATGATGCTGCAACTGTGATTGTTTTCCACTACAGCATTTGCGGCTGTGGAAATAATTGGAAATTGTTACTATTTAGATATCTGTGGGATGTGGTTATATTTCCTTTCCATTTGTAGCCTGTAAAACCAAGGGATTCAAACTACGTAGAATTGTGTACAGCTATTTTTTCAGCTTAGAAACTCTTGCAATAAACAATATACCCCATAAAAACTGTGTTCTAGCCAAAGTAAGTAAACTGGGCTTTAGAATGTGTATGTTTGCATTTTGGTGGAATGTTGCTAGTAGGGCAGGAGTTTTTCAAATAACTGTAAACATTTTTACTCTTTTGGTTCTGAGCAGAAAAAGCAGATGGCTTGCAGAACATGCAGTCTTACTTGGTAGACCAGTCAGGTCTGAAGAGGCATCAGCCTTGTATTTTTCAACTTTTGTTGCACTTGGCGTGAGACGCCACTGCAGTGTGAGATAAAGCACACATCTACGCATCCCAAGAATTTGGAAATGGCTGTAGTGTACCTAATGACTTGGTTTCATTGTGTTTGGATTTATATTAGTTTTGAATGAAAGACTGATCTCTGAAGATGATTGGGCAGGGGTGTGAGATATATTTTATCTGTGAAAGTTTTAGAGGACTGCACTTTACATTATTCAGTTCATTTCCCATATCTATAAAACCTTTGCAGGGTGCCATGCTGTGGGTGCACACTTTTATTACATGTGGATATTCAGCAATACACGTATTGCTCAAGCTGCATGATTTTATGGTACTTGTCCCTTTCCCAAAAGGGGAGGGGGTCTCATCTGTTCCTCATACTGCTCATCTTGTTCCTTGTCTTGAAGGGAGAATGTCCTTCTTATCAGCAGTCCCTTAGGTTTACCTTTTGTTGCAATTTTTTGTTCCTTGGATGTGCAACTACTCAGGTCTTTGCCCCTGTGGTGGTCATGGTGCTCACATATGTATGTGAAGTAGTTATACACTGTGTCCGACCACACCATCACAGTGTTAAAAAATACAGTATTTTAGTGTACTTCAGTGTGTCTGGGTCCAGAGCAAACTAATATTAATTACATCTTGATTGATCCACTTACAGAATAATACTTGAAGTATTATACTTATTTCTAATAAAATTTCCTAAATGTTTGCTCTTTTCCTTCCATCCTTCTGTCCTTCCTTCCTTCCTTCCCAGAGAGCTCTAGCAGTGCCTCAGTCAGGAATGCTCTGGTGGGGCAGTGCCAGGAATGGATGGGCCACCCTCCCTGCTTTGCGTTTGCACTGCACACTGGGTGTTGCCCAGGCTTTGGTGCTCATTAGACTGTCTGGAAAGTGTGCATCTAGGAGACTTGTGCCTTTTCAAAACATGGCTGAAACTGGGAAAGCAGCAGGGGGAGACAGTGGGTGATGTGATCATGCGCATCTTGCATCCCCTTGGCTAGAAATGCCCTGGTGTCCGGCACAGCATAATCTACCCTTTGGAAGCGCTAGTGAGGAGTGCAGGACTAGCAGTAACATCGGAAATACCAAGGGCCCTATGAAAGACTTGGTGTGAGTCTCTAGCCTGTAAGCAGTTGTGGATGTGAGGTTTTAGCAGGTGTGATAAGATTGCCCTGGTGGCCGCGGTAACACAAGGGAACCAGTGCAGTGCTGTTGCAGAAATGTGGTCTTAGGGGTCAGTAGAAAACCCAGTGTTGGCTTTTCCCTGCACACCAGCTCTTCCTGGTTTTGTCTTTCCTCTTTTTTCCCCCTCCTCTTAAGAATTTCAGAGCCCCAGTGAGAGTCAGCTGAGTAGTAAATGGGATTGCTGCTATTTATGTCAAGCAGCGGCTCATGTTCGTCTATCTTGTGTGTTATTTACTGGCACAGGGTTTGAGATGCCGAAGACAACATGTAACAAACTGGAAACAGAAGATGCTTTCAAGTATGTTACTGTGTGTTGTTGGCACAGGTTTATGCAGAATTAGCATGATTCACCCTTTTTTTTTTCCCAAGCAAATTCTTTGTTGAGTCTTGTACTTCTGAGAAGTGTATGAGGCAACTGGGTTACAAAATGTGCAAAACAAATACCATGATGATCTACCTGTTTGTTATTTTGGTGCACACAATGCAGTCCAAATGAGATTAAACTTCATGCAGCCTTAAAAGGAAAAGCCAGCATGCAAGCCTGGGTAGCTTCTGTGCTGTCTTGTGCTCCTTCAAGTAGGAGGTGTTCCAAAGGCAATTGAAGAACAAGATTTTCTGCTGTAGCTGTGTGTGACAGCAAGGCTAGGCCTAGACCTGGGCTATAAAGGCTCCTTTGCTGCTGTGGACAGCGTGGTGCTGTGGGCAGCCACCTGCCTGGGCCTTGTGGGTGGCTTCAGCCTCAGAAAGAGGCTGCTGCCAGCTACTTTTACAAGAGGAGGAGAAGAAACTCTTACAGAAATAGTAGTTTCTCTGTTGGTACTTCATCAAGAGGGCACTCTAAGGCTCCTCTGCTTTTCTTAATCTTTTTAAGAACAGCTGTGCATTGTCCTGCCTCCTTTCAGTGGCTGAATAGTGATATTTTGCCCTTAGTTCTGTGAAGTTTCAGATTGTTTGTGGAAGGGAGAACTGGAAAAATTAATACGAAGGGTCTTTAGAAAAAAGCATGAGCAGAAAAGTCTGAGAGCAGAGGAGAATGAGTAGATCGAGGACAAGGAGGAGGCAGATGGCAAAAAGAATAGGATACCTGCTAAGTGAAGCAAATGTATATGAATAATCCGCTGAAATAATACTTAGTAAAACATATGAATAAGGGAATATTTGGATTTGCCATCATGTAGCCAACACTGGGTTTTAGTATCGCGTGTGTTTTTTTGTGCTAATTTTCAAGAAGGGGTTTGTTCTCCTCTTTTTCCTCCTTTTCTCTCCATCCTAGGAGGAGCCTCCTCATGGCTGCCCCAGAACACTCACTACCTTCTCCTCTTCCTAAATATACCTTGTGCTGCAATGCCCCACTTACTTTATGTAAAGCTCACCTCACGTTGTTTTCCATTTGGAAGTATTGACATTTGGGATTCTTTTTTTCCCAGCTCGACGTTTGAAATGTTTCATAATAATTTTGTTTTCAAGTTTTAAGAAAGAGAATTCCTACACCTGCTAATATTGGCACTGAACACAGAGCACATCTATTGTAATTTAGATGGTTTAAGATCTTCTTGCATGTATTTCTGTGCAGAATAACAGCAAAGGCAGAGTTGGGGTACCAAAAGAGCACAGGTGTACCCATTGCCTTTTGATGGATACTAGTATTCAAGAAGAGGGACTGCATGTTTCTGAAGTCATTAGAGGTGGCAGCCTCTGGATGGTGGCCAAGGGAAGACAGGGGAGGAAGAGGGAACTTAATGTTTTAATGACAGCATTGCTTCAATGAAGTTGGTGTTATCTGCCTTTAACCAGTGAAGAAATCAATGTGAAGTAAGTTGTCAGTGCCTCAAAGTGCCACAGTAACTGAGCCAGATTGTGACATAAGCCTCATGGTCATGTCTGTTTTGTAGCTGTTGGTTAGGCCAGGCTTGGCCTGACACGGATTTTTGGCAAGAGAAATTATATTTGCAGCTGGTTCCACTTTGTGAAGGGTGAGTTTCTCTGGTCCTGTTCTCTGGTCCTTTTCTGTTTGGTGGTACCACTTCATGACAACGATTACTAGGAACTTTTCCTGATTTTTATGAAAGGCTGCCAGGATGTGTTGAGCCATGAGTAAATTGGTTTCAGACTATGCTTCTGAGCAGAATTTAGCACCACTGGTAGATATTTTGAGACAAAGCTGATGACAGTGTACTTCTCAGGTACATTCGAAAGATCCCATAAAAAAATATGCTTGTGGACCAAGAGGAGGCAATTATATTCTGGTCCATTGTCATGTTTGCTTGGTGTTTTCACTTGGTTGTGAAATAAAATGCTTGTTAATGATGTTATTCCTTCCCTTATCCTGAGCCGTGAGCTGACTGTATGTTCTTTGAAGCTACAGGGGCATTTTTTCACTTTCTTTCAAGCATCTTTCTTGGTAAGGCTCTTATGCGGCCTGATCTTCTAGCCATTTGGTCTTCTATACATTCATGTACCACTGTATCTGGTCCTCAGCAGTTAAAATAGAGATTGGGCAATACAGAAATTTCATTGGAATTTTGTTTCTCACTTGAAACTGCCTATCATAAGTTTATCTGTAGCAAATTAAGAAATGACGATTTTTGTTGTGTAGTTTCTAAAAACTTTCTTTAATTGGAAAAGCCTCACTTTTTTTTACAACTGAAGTGCAAATGCCTCCAAGCTAATTTCCAACACACTTGTTTCATCTAGGTTTAAGACCTGCTGAGAGATACTTGAGAGATTGCAGGAATTTGAGTACCACACGTTGAAAGTGACTGATCCATTTTGGAGATTGAATATGCAGAAGTGCAGATGTCATGGCAATGATGAACATACTATTAAACATTATATATATCTGCCATAAACACTGCCAGTACTGCCTAGGGGGGTATATTTATTTTAGTACACAGTTGATTAGCTACTGGGTAGATCAGGTGGTTAAATTTAAAGTTCTGACATGAACGGTCTCACCAAAATTAGTAATACTAGATTGTGTATGCACTGAAGGACAGGTAACACTTCTAAAAGTATAAGAAATAAATGAATGCTATGTCTTACTGAATAAAACGTGCATAACCATGGCCCAGAACTAAAATAAAAACTAAATACCTATCTGTTCATCTGTTCTGAATCATGAGACACTCTGGAACGTCAACTGAAAAGTTAAGTATTCTCTCAATATACAGTATTTCCGCATCCCTCCCACCAAACCTGGAGTTTGTAAAAAAACTAAGGCTAAACAAAACCCAAACCCCAAATAAATACAGTTTTGAGGATGAATCTGGAAGAGAGATTTAATATTTTAAATCATTCCTGTGGATTTTAAGAGGGAGGTGTGAGTTTTTCTTATTTTTTTTTGAAATGGAAATTGTCTTCAGGTTATATGTGCCTTCAATCATTTTGTGCATTTTCACATTTAATGTAGATCATGGCCTAGTACTATCTGGGAAATACTGTAGATCTGTTCTTTACCTTTCCATAATTGAATTAAAGACAAATACCCTTACTTACCCTGTAACAACTGCTACAGAGTGGCTGGCAGCCGTATCTGTGGCACTTGACAGGAAAATAAGCCAGTGTTTTCCGTTTCTTTCTTCTTCCTAGCCATCCTTAATAAAGGTACCTGTTCAGTTTTTTCATATCAGCTATGGGGTTTCTTTTATGCTTTTGCATCCAAACTAATGAGAGTGCATTTTGGGAGCTGAAGAACTGCAAGCAGGTGCGAGAGGAGCACGGTAATGGAACATGTCTGGGTATTTGAAAAGCAGTATGTAGGAATGATTGAGATCCATCTTTTGTCTTTGATACATAAATTATCTGAAAGTGGATTTGAATAGAAACTTCAGATTTCACAGTGAAAGGTATATAGTGCCTTTGTCACATCATTACCTAGCAACATAACACTGAAGTTATACTTTGAACTCATTTTTATGTTAAAATGCAGAACTGTTATGATCTCTTTGCAGAGTAAATACATTACTAAACAGAGATATTTTTCTTGGTCAGTACATTAAAAATCCCCTCTGTACAATATACTTTGGGGGAAAAAAAGTTGAAGTCCAGAAGTGTTGAAATGAAAAATCCATGAATAACCTGAACAGAATTTTCTTTCTGGGGCTTAAAGCTGACCATACAAAACACTTCCGTTTATTACTGAAGAAGGAATCTTTTATATTACTAGTTTGTACATTCCTAGATTAGCCTTTTCAGTGTATTTTTAAAGATGCTTCCTTTTCATTTCAATGTACTCTTTCAACAAACCCTTAGCTCCAGGAGGTGAATGTGTACTTGGGGCATTTGTAATTATTTGCCTAAATCATAATCTTTCCTACAAGTCTTGCAAGAAAAAAAAAAAAAAGCATATATGTTGCATGATAATTTGATCCAGGTACTTTATGGGCCTTAACTTACTAGATACTTGTGAGTAGCATTTTGTGAAGCAGGTAACTGGATTGATCTTATTTTATTAAATAGAGGAAGGTGATGGCCTGAAAGAAAAAAAACAGCATAAGAGGAAAAAATCTTGCCCCCAAAACACTTGAACAGCAAATTATTGGGAAAAAAAAGTCATTATACATTATGAATCTCAGGCAGAGAAAAAAATACTTGTAGTCCTCTTTCGACTGAAGTTGACACTAGTCCAGCAGGAGCAAAACATGCTTTGCAAAGCTAGATCAGCATCAAAACATTCTGTTAGGTGTACTGAGGTTCACTAGTGGAATTACATTATCACATTTGAATTGATCCCACTTGCTTGAATGCATCAGGATTTTATTGTTTCCTAGAACACAGATATGTACATGATACAGTTGCTCAGTGGGGAAAATCTGAGTAAACTGAATGTAACTGATTAAAGCACACTTGCAGGTATGGGAATAAATGCTACTCGTGTTGGCGTCTGCCTTTTATTTGTGGGGTGAACACAATGGAATCAAACCTCCAGTGTGTGATCTGTAGTCAGCAGGATTCTAACCTGTTCAGCAAGACCTCAGTAGATTTTTCGTTTGCTATCTCAACCATCTGCCTTGGCTACGTGACACATTCCTGGAAACTTTGCTGGCTCTGGCCATGGAAAGTAAGAGGATGGCATTAATATCACTGTAAGCCACAGATCCTGTGTTGAGGCCACTCCAGCCACTGACTGCTTTCCATGCTCAAAAGGCACCATACTGCAGGAAATTGGTGGGAGAGTGTAGCCCAGGGTGTTGAGACCTCATGATTTCTTGGATGTCAAGATTAAGACCCTTTCAGGCAACACTTTGTATCACAGAAGGCAGAGCATCTTGATTTTTTCCTTCGCTTTGAACAGCAATTAAGTAGCATATGTAGTGTGTGCAGTTTTCCTGAGATACTGCTGGTTTTGTAGACAAAATGCACAAAAAGTCTTGCTGTTTAATGTCTGTAATAATGTATTCTCTAAAGTGTGGGAGGACACACTGCTGAGAAGGTCAGTCGTGACTCATTATATAGACACTGAAACATCTTTTCATCACGTTTTTGGCTTTTTTGCATCTTTTCAGATACTGGTAGTTGCCACTTCTCAAGTAAGCAGCTAAATTAGTAGCTGAGCTGTAAATAATGGTAAAATCCCTCTGAAAACAGTTTTGCTGCTAAAGCGAAGGCATATTTTACAATTTTAGTAATTGTCCAATGTTTCTTCTTTGGTGCTAAGAAGGAACAAGAAATTCACATCTTCATTCATGTACATTCTTTGGTATATGTACTGCTTAATCCTTCAGCAGTAAATATTAAATGCTTTCTTCAAGCACCTTTAAGTCCTTCTTGTATTGCACCCAAAGCGCCTCCAATCACAGAAAGTCAGGACAAAAGACTTCATAGCTATAAAAATGGTTTAACAGGGAGATTTTCTAGGAAATACTTGAGGATCCATGGCACTGCACAGCTCAATTATAAAATCTGTCCAAATTATCCTCTGAAAACACAGCAACCTCTAAAAGAATCACAGAAGGCTTTGGTTGCCCACCTATGCTCACCTATAATGAAGCAGTGGGTTAGAAGAGAAGAATAATCCAGATCCATTAGCAATCCTCAGAAACCCCTGTTCTCCTGGCTTGGTACCCCTAATGTCTTAGATGTTGCATATTGAAACTGATTGCAAAATCTATACTGTGGATCGAAGCTCCTTAGGAGCCTCATGCCCATCCTTGTATGGAAGCGTAATTGTCAGTGCTCTGAGCTTCTGTCCTGAGAGTCTAAATTAAGAACAAGCCTCTGGGCTGCTGCTGGGCCTGCAGTAACTTCTCAGGCTTTGTCCTCCCTCTGTAACCACCTGACCTGAGCTGCCCCCAGAATACAAATCCACTGTACCATGCTGTCAAAACAAATTACTAAATATCAGGAAGCACCACAGAGGAGACAGAACCCAGGATCTTAGCAAAAGTAAAAGGTTGCTCTCTCATGCTGAGGAATTAAGGCAACCTAAATGCTTTGGTGGGAGGGAAGCATTTGCCCTTCACCAAATGCTGCCCTGAGACTTGATCTGGAAAGTAATCAGGTCTCCCATGAGGAGATAGGGAGTGAGATGTAAGGAGGCTCTGCCCACGTATCTAAGAAGCGCACTCAACACCCTACAGCATGCACAGGCCTTGGGGAAGGGACTCTGAGGGCAGAATTTTCTGTTTACATTATTTGTGGAGAAGGCTGGGTACAGGTACAAACCGGGGAGGAAATCTGTGCAGGGAGTGAGCACTTGCTGCCCCATTTCTCCTGTGATACATGCTGAAGCATGTGGGCAATGCTCAGTGCTTAATGCATGTGGAGCTGCAGGACAAGGTTACCCACAGCCTCCATCTACATCACTAATGGCACTGGGAGCCACCCTGGGCTCTGGGCATGCATTTTTTGGGCTTTTCCTATGTCACGTGCTGCCACTGCCCAGACCATGGTGGCAGATGTGGGCAGGGCCCTGGCAGCTCCAGTGTCACCAGGATTCTGCTTGCAGGCACCACTGTGGTTCCATACCTGCTTCTGTTTACTGCTCACTGCTCTGTGAGGGAGCTTCTGTGCTGGGGGGTGATTTGATCCGGAGTAAACTGATTTTGAAAAAGCATTTTGCTTAGGTGCCTTTGGGAGAAGTGGGTGAGAAGATGGGACAGGGCACTGAGACTGCTGTTGGAATAATAAAAGAATAGCTCCTGGTTTAATATGGGCTGATAATCCCTAGGGAGCTAATACTGCCTTCAGTTATTGACATGATTTCTTTTTTGCTCTTTACCTGTGAGTATCTCCCTCACTTCCCACATACTACTTGTACCACCAATTCCTTACAACTCTGCTGCTTTCTTACAGGGGTGCATGCTGGATCTGAATAGGTTAGTGCTTAATGAGCTACATGTTTAAAGCTTACCAATTAGGTTATATCCCAGCATTCTTCTACAAGAATACACTGCAAATATTTACAAATCAAAAGTCAGTTAATTTAAAATGCCAGTAAGTTAAGCTGATTCTATTTGCTTGAACTAGTATCTCTCTGTAGCTCATCAGAATTAAGCAAAACGTGGATGTGGACATTTCAGTAAAGAGACCGAATAAAAAGGAAATCTCATTTCCATTTGTAAAAGTCCTAATTATCCTGACGGTTAAGAGGGAATCAGTTTTCTAATAAAAAATACAAATGAGGAAATATCTTTAATCAGAACACAATATGCAAGGCCTTCTCAGAATAGTCCAGACTAACACAGACTTGAATGTTAAATGCCTATAAATAATAAAACAATGGCTTTGAGGAGTCTAAAGATGCTATACTCTGAAGGGCTGTGATTTCCCCATCACCCACCTATTAGCTTTTGAACGCAGTGCCTCTTCCAAAAGTTGGCAGAGAGACAGAGGTCTCAAAACCATATTTCACTTTGACATATGTCTGGAAAACTGATGGGGCAATAAGGGAAGATGTCAGCAGTACTGGGGAGGAGGTTTGTCACGTGGACATGAAATATAAAACTGGAGGGAAAAGAAACCACATTAATTCTACATTTTATAACATTTGCTTATTTTCATTTACAGTAAACTATGCAAGCTGATACCAAAATCTGTCAGAAGCCCATGCTTTGTTGTTTTGTTAATGGTGATTTGCAGTTTATTGTAAGCTTTGCTATTATTTTGAGGAGACTTACTTAGAAGTGACCTTACTTACCTGTGCAATTTGGAGGAACAATTCAAGCACTGTTCTTTGGTCCATTGCATGAGTTTTGTGCTGTGATTTTACTGAAGACTCTATAATATGTTCTAGAAAGACAAGCTGAATATATTTGAAACTGGCATGCCAAATAAAGTGTGGGGACAGTAGAGGGCTTTTTGAGCATGGAGGGGAAGCCTGCTCTTGTTATGTAATGGAACAATTTGGAAACATTCATAAGGTGGCCTCCATGCTGGAAATAGACTTTGGGTAGAGTAGAGGCTGATGATAAATCATGATAAAGCATGGAAATTATTTTATCTATGTGGGGGGTTGAGGGGGAGGAAGAACTGGTAGCTGCACATCTTCTAGGGTAGATTAAACCTCCCAACCAGGTTATAAACCCCTTTCCCCTTTTGCGCAGCTGAGAACAGTAGTGTCTTTCTTGTAAATGAGTTCTCCTACAATGGAGAATGCTGGCTGAGAGTCTGAATTAAGAACACAGGAGGAAAAACAAAGGAACGAAGCCTGTTTAATTAGGATAAAAAAATACTCCCCCCTGCCAAATCCTCCAATCCCAGTTTAGCAGAGCATAGGGCTTGTTAGAGCTGAAAGGTCTGACTTGCTGACTTAGGTAAACGCAGTGCTTGGCAGATGAAGTCATGCATAATTTATTGTTCTTTGTTACATTCTTTCCAATGTAATGACTTGTAGCATTCACGCTTATAATAATTGATGTTTGCTGTGTGCTGGAGCTTCAGGACAGCCAATTAAGGCGGTGAAGGTGGGAACTGCACAGCATCTCTGACATCTGGTTGTTACCAACATGTGCGCTATAACTTTTTTTTTCTCTTCTTTACTTGTTTCTAGTGTCTGAAACAGTACATGGAGCTGGCAATTCAAGAAGGTTGTGGTTCTCCTATCACGTGTCCAGACATGGTATGCTTGAACCATGGGACCCTACAAGAAGCAGAGGTATCTATACTTCTTATATTTCATTCTTTCTCTCTCTCTTTTTTTTTTTTTTTTGGACATATATCCCCCACATTTCTTTATCTGCATAATAAATATAATCATACACTTTTTCCTCACTTTAATTACCTTTAATGAGCTTTTGGCAAGAGGTCTGATGACTGACAAGAGGAGATAGAAACAAACAGATTCTGTTTTTCAAGGGTTTTGCTCCTTTTTCCCTCCCTCTGTGCCTTGGGGAAAGGTTTGCTTTGGCATCTGGACAACCTCTGAATTACCCATGCAAGTGACTTTACCAGAATACCCTGTATCCCAGAATTGCTGAGCCTCCATTAGACTGTCGGTGCAGTCAGATTTGACTGCGAACACTGAAATTCTTGATTTTCCTTAAGAGCAAGAACTCAGAGTGATGGTATGCAAGGCCAGAATTTCCTTGTGTATGTTGATCTGGGACTGCAACAACCAATCTGCAGTCCAATATAATCACGCTGGGCGGTATAAGTACATGGAAAGAAAGGTATCTGCACAGCACTGGGTGAAAGTAGGTCTTAAGAGATATGGAAGGTGTCTCTTGGGATACACCCAAGGGATGCTTGCCTGCTTTGTGAGGCAGGAATGTCCCTGCTGGGCCTGAGAATACATGTAGGACAAAAAAAACCAAAACAACAAAAAACAGGAAAAAAAAGATGGCTAAGGGATTTTGATTGGTTTTATGCATTCTATCAGCATTTGTTTGCAGGACTAAAATCAAGGAGAATTAGATCTCCATCCCTGGACTGAAGAAGAGAAGTTTGTCTTCTGGATTCCCTTGAGCCCTGTGCATACAGATGCCATAACTGGCAGAAGTATGTAATCTATTCAAATGCCATCATTGACAGTGTGATTCCTGATACCAAAAACGTATTTTTTCTCCAGAAAAAAAATCAGGATCTGCTCTCCAGCATACATTTGAAATGTTGTGCTTAGTTAAGTCAGGGCATGGGGCTTGCAGCTATGTTTGTTATGGCATGCAGGCGTATGGTGGGGCTTTTTCTTTGGCTGAATCCAACTATTGTGAAAAGTAGCCAGCTGTTTCCTTTCCTCCTCTTTCTACAAAGATACACAGAGGGTGTAGCGATGTCCTTCCACCCATTGCACCAGATTGGAGGCATCTAGCCTTTATCAAAAATGTATTTTTAAATGAAAATTAACAAATAACAGGAAGAATTCTGCTCTGTTTAACCAGGGTTCTAATGCTACAGGAATTGAGAGATATATATTTCCTGTTAGTAAAGGACACTCTAGGGCATGTATTAATGGACCGCTAGCCTAATGCTTGGGTGTTTTTTGGGCTGACAGCAGAATGACTAAACAGCCCAAATGTTCATTAGTGTCCCGTGGATGGCTGAATGTCCTGACACTCCCTTTTGGCGATGTGCTTGAAACACAAGCCTTCTGCCTGAATAGCAAACAAATCCCCAACCTGCTTTAAATTACTGCTTATGTATTTTACCAAATACCTATTTCTTTAAGGAGGAAAACCACCCAGAAAAAACCAGGAATGACAGAAAGAATAGATTGGCTCCATTAACAACCCAAAAGAATAGTATGTAAACTACAGGTTTAGGTATAAACACTCTCTATTCCTTTTTTCCCCCTCTATAAATAAAGGCTTTTCTTTGTGAAAATGTGGCCTTATAAAGCTATTTCTTAAAAACCCTGATAAGAACCTTATCAGATGATAGAGAATGTGCTTAGCTATGGCTATTGTTTGGTGTGGAAGTACTAGTTAGAGTTTATTCCTTACACACTCTCAAACTCCTGGTGTAAAAGTATGAGGCTTCTCACCTCTGGAGGGTCTGCAGCTTTTGTCTCTGGCTTCTGGCCGGACAAGGTTCCTCACCAGGACAGTGCTATGAGGAATGACATGTTGCCTGTACTGTGGGGAAAAACAAAAGTACAAGGTCCTTTTTTTCCTACTCTGTGATAGCATCAGTGTTTTGAAAAGGTGCATTTTTCATGTCATGTTCGCTTCAGACTATTCTGTGACTGCTGTTCATCAGGTACTGTTACAGTTTGGAGAGAAAATAGCAATTCAAACTGTCTTTGTCATGGACATGGTGCTAAATTGGTTCCTATACTTCGGGCTAAATGCATCTCATTATGTTAGCTAAAACAGTTGTTTTGTTGCTTTTTAAAATGCCTTTTGCCACAGCCTGCACAAGGGAGATAAAGGTGAATTTAGGCATAATTTGAAGTGAAGGAAAGCCTTTTCTTTGATTTCAGTGCATTTTGGATTGAGCTTTCTTCAATAAGGAAACGGAACAATTAATAATAAAGTTTATAAGCATTTATAAGACAGTATAGCTAGGAAAGTTCCTCTTCTTCTCCCTTTCAAGGTCCTTATTCAAGGTGTGTAACATTTCTTCAGTGCTTTCCAGTGACCTGTTTTTTCTTCATTGAGACAAATCAGAATTAAGTCCTGTTTACCTTCTCAGTAAAGTTCTGAAGAGTTTGTCTAGTTTGGTACTAAATTACTAGAGCCTTTTCAGAGCTCTTGCCTTGCTTCTGATTCATGTGCTTCTTCTGTTGCTTTTGGGGGATGGAGGGAGGCAAAAACTCTGGCTAACAATTTAAACGCAGAATAGAATTTCTTCTTGTATGTCTCATGAAGAAGTGAGCAAATGTGAATAGTAGGAATGTGTTTCTCTAAAACAGTTGAATATTTCATCGGTACTTGGGGAGTAAACTGCTTATTCATAGGAGATGTTGGGAATTAAGGCTTTACTTTCTGGATCTCAGAAAATATGTTCCAGGATTTTTGTTCTTAAAATGCATAAAGTGAAAAGTTATTTGAACTAGAAAATTGTACTTTTCAGTACTTTGAAAAAAATTTTTTCTAAAACCCCTCTAGCTTGAGTTTCTTTTTCTTTCAACAAAATCTAGTTGAAACTGGTGTATTTCCCAGCAGTTTTTTTGTTTTGACAAATAGTGCATTCAAACAGAAGGAACTGTTCCACTGAAGTGCTTGAAATCAAGTGCAATGCGAGGTTGTATCTTGACCTGTTAAATCTAGATAGCAGCTGCTTGTAGTATAGCTGTCTTTTACCAGAAATAAATGAGGGGTGGTGGTGGTAAGGCAATGGTTTTGGCTACAGACTCCCTTTCAAATAGCTGGATACACAAAACAAGGAAAGTTTAAAAGCAGTCTTGTTAGACAAAATGTTTGCCCTTTCAAGCTCTAATGGTACAATAAACAAAGATTATTTGGATTTCTTCCTGAAAGCAGAAGGTAGAAGGAACATCTTATGTTAATGCAGTTCTCTTTAAACATGCAGACTTGTTCTGTCTAGAATATTCCTGTCTCTCTTGGGAACTTGCTCCACTGATTTAATTGGACCAGTTAATATCCCTAATCTATATAAGGGGTAATTTATCATGGTTTGAAATGGTTTTGCTTGGTGCGAATCCAGTCAACAATGTAAGGTATGAATCAGGGTAAATCTCCCCTGCATACAGGGATTTCTAATGCAATACTCACTCGGATAATATCTAGGGCATTGTGCTTTGCTGTTTCTGATGCCTGTATTGTTCTAAGGTTTATAACATTGATGCAGTGATCCATGTATACATAATCTGATTTGGATTAAAACTGTGCAGGTGTCACTAAAGGAGGTACTGATTTGGGCTCTTAAGTTTGTCAAGAATTACCCCTTTGCATGCAGTGCAGATTCTGCTCGTTGTCCCTCTGTCTGTGTAAATCCATGATCTACACCAGTGCTACCCTGACAGAGGGTTGTCAGCACTTTGTAAAGCAATGCTGAGATAGGACAGTAACCCAGATCTTAGAATTCTTAATTGCGTTATATTCCATACATAGCCAAACATAAAATCCCACTGGGACTCAGTTTAAAATATCAGTTTTATTTTTAATTTCAAAATGGGTTTACATTTTGCTGGAGGAGATTGAAAAGGTAAATTGAGAAGGAACGTGAGAAGATGTTGCAGGCTGATCTGTCTTTTTCAGGGTCAAAATAAAAATTTTTGTTCTTCTTACTTACTTGTTTTTAAATAAAACCTAGGGGAGCAAGTGAGGGAGCCTTTATTTTGTTTTTATTTGTTGCTAAATAAGATAAGAGCTCTTTAATGGAGAACATGAATAATTTAGTATTTCATTATGACTCTAGTGAGCATGGTAGCTTGATGAAGAAAGTTATGGGTGTAATTTCTAACAATAAAGAGATTGAACTCCCATACCCCTTTCAAAAGCAAGACACAGCCCCTGTTGAAACTGTTTTACACTCCTTGCAAAACAAGACAGTACCCCCCTCTGTGAGTGGGGCTTTGGCAGAGGTGGGCAGTGCCACCCTTTGCAAACTGCTGTTGTCACTGCCAATGCAGGATCTGCCCTTGCTGCCTGTCTGCTGGAAGCTCTTGTCCTGTTGAACTTCCCTCCCTTGGCATTATCAAGGTTTGATTCATATGGGTGTGAAAGGAAGTAAGATCTATTCAATTTGCTTGATTGCCTCCTTGCATCTCCCTTGAAAGCCTGAGAATAGGTGGAGTAGTGATTTTCCCTTTCCACTGTGGTAGCCAGTGTTTAAAAACAGGGGAGTTGTTCTTCCTTGGGTCTTGGTTACTGCACTACCTCAAAAAGTTTGCCCTTGTGTACACTGAACCAAATTATTTTGAACCCTTTCAAGTTTCTTTCTTTGCTCTTTTGTCTCATGTAGTAGCAGGGACCCTGGTTATTGTGAAACACTTGATGACAGGATCTTTTTTGGATGCATGGCAGAGGTCCAGCTGGAGCCCTTTGTGGTAGTAAACCTTCAAAACTTTACTTTTGTCCATGGATATTTTTACTTCAGGTGAATGCTGCTGTTCTTAGCAATAGCTCTCATGTGTTCTTGTGCTCTATAGCAAGAGTATTTTAACTGCAGATATTGCTTACAGGGTTTGGAAAATCAGAAAACTTACTTCAACTCCTAACAGTCCGATAAGCCTCAAATCAAGATATTTTCAGGAGAGGAGAGTTCTTGCCTGTATTTTTTTAAATTAAAAACCCCAGTATTAAAAAAAAAAAAAAAATTCCCCAAACCTGTCCTCTAGCATTTCTTCCTACATTGAATAATTTCATAGCCTAGAATAAGAAAAGCCTGCTTTCTGGTATGCTCATGGTCTTTCTCTTTTGGCTCTTTGCCATCTGCTGGGTTGCTGGTTAGCCGCCTCCCCAGATTTCCATGCCCTGACCAGCCCAGAGGCATGAGTGGTTGTTCAGGAGATGAGGTGTTTGGGATGGACAGACGCCCAGGTGGGGCTCGAGAAGTTGTCTGGAAATGAACATTTAGACTGATGCCAAGCAGGAGGAGATAAACACCTAATCCCCTTATTGGGCTTATGACTGTCCTTCTCAATAAGGTGTAAATGAGATTAAAAGTTCACTGAGGAAGGGATTTGCTGGTTTTTTATGGGGACCTGATATTCACGTTTCTTTTTTTTTTGCATTAAGTTTGCACATACAGCTTTCACATGGCACTGAATTCAGGCAGCAGGAATTTGTGCATTGTTTTCCTCATGATACTAAATCTGTCAGAGGCTTTGGCTCTGCACCTCTCAGGTTGACCTGTGTGTGGGTCCATCAGGACCTGGTCTTTCCAAGCCTGTAGGCATCAGTGGCACAGGTGATGGGCTGCAAGTGTTCAATGCCCAGAGCTGCATGCACGGAGGGGGAAGCTGAGCTGTGAAAAGGATATGTAAGAAAAAGAGCAGAGCTGAGGGAAACCAGTGGGGAAAGCTGGCATGGTAAGCTCAAGTTTTCCACCAGAGAATGGGAAGCTTTCAGCACTGCCTCTGCTTCCTATTGAAATCTGCATTAAGATGCATAACTCTGCTCCCTCTGTAATCAAAAAGGCTGATTTTTAATACATGGGAAATTCTGGGCTCACTAGAACTGCTCCTGGAAAAACTGTTTGTTAAAAGTAAAAGCAAGTACAGAAGGACCCCAGCCAACTAAACAATTCACTCAAGTGGCTCTTACAGCATTGAGACTCGCTGTTTTAATTTGGTTGTAATGAAGGAAAATTTAAAGTGGTTGCCAATGTTCACCCAGCTAGAGAAATGCAGATGACTCTTTTCATTTGCCAAACTATTTATATGCAAAGCTGTCCTGGGGAGGAGTGGGTGATACTGAAATGATGTGTCTTTCCTGAAACTTCTGAACTTCACTCTTTTTAGCCATTTGATTTAGTTTTTTTTTGTTTTCAAAGAGTGTTTCAGTTGACTTCTCATGAACAGGTGATGAAGATAAAGAGTTTCCCATAAAAATCTCTGTGTCTTACAGTCATATTAATCTTAAATATTAATGAATTACAGTCATATGAATCTTTAAATTGTTAAATCTTGACATAATTTGGATTCATTTTTGTGTTACACTGGCTTAGGTTAAATAAATGATCCAAGCATCTGCTACAAAATGCAGTTTTGTGCAATCAAGTCCAATTGATTTGAGATATTATTAAGCAATTTCATATTTTATGATACAAATTTACTTTCTTTTATCCATCTGTGAAAGAAAATGTATTCACAGCATGATATTGAATATATATTGGATTTTTGTCATGATATTTCTTCTCATGAATGCTGTACCCCACAATCCAGGAGGACAGCAAGGGCCAG
Organism: Dryoscopus gambensis; assembly: GCA_013389985.1. Classification (NCBI taxonomy): domain Eukaryota; kingdom Metazoa; phylum Chordata; class Aves; order Passeriformes; family Malaconotidae; genus Dryoscopus; species Dryoscopus gambensis. Next base: position 148,641 of record WEIT01019981.1, on the reverse strand, counting down.
TGTCCATTTCACTGAGGGCAAATTATGTCCTTTTCAGTAATCTGAAGGACTGTGGTTGGATAGTGATGTGAGATCTGAAAGCCAGTCACTTTGAAATTGCCAGTGCTCCATTGTCTCACGGTGCTTCAAATGATCAGGTCCCAGATCTTATATTAGTCTAGGTTTATTTTCAGTAAAAGAGAAAAATATTTCCAGTGCTGGTACAATATTACAAATGGATCAGATAAAGAGAATGATCCCACATTCTGAATCTGACAAACATGTGACTCCTGAAGCGCCTGTGAAGTTTCTATTGAACCCCACCATACCCTGTGCAGACTTGCTTATTAGTTTTAAATAGGGCACTTGGTCTTACATAGACTGTTAATTGGAGATTAGAGCATTTAGCCTTTTAGGCTGCTAGTTTAATTATGGTAATGTGTAAAATGTATCAGCAAAGCCTGTTTGTCTGTGTCGACTAAATTTGTTAACTTCAGTAGGGTTCCCAATAGGCTTCTCCGTGTATAAGGCAAATTCCAACAGCAATGGCATTAGCTGTCTTGGCCCAAACCCCATGAAATGAATAAAAAATGGAAACCAGACTGGCTTTCAGTTCCTGAGAGCAAAGTGACCCCTGCCATTAACACTGGGAGACATGAATGAGGAACCATTCATTTGAGCTGTGTTCTTGTGCACGAACAGCATGCTGGAGTCTCCAGGGCTGGCAACATGTCAACCTTTGTTACACCAACATGAAATAAAACTGAGAAGCCTAAAGTAAATACGGAATCCACAGAGAAGGTTTTCTTGTGCATGGTAAGAAAGACATGGGCTGAACTACTGGGCTGTGTGGCTGAAATAGGGAAGGTCAAGAACTACTTTAAGTTTTGGAGAAGTCAGGGTATGGAGGAACGTGGTGCTGAAGGCAAGCAGGAACAAAAGGATGAGTTTGAGAGCCAGCTCAGGAAAGCAGGTGTGTAGATCATCGTGTTTATTAACTTTTTAAAGTTTGTGTTTCTAATGCTTATTTTGTGTGTTTGTTTCTCATTTCAGATTGCCTGTTTGGTTCCTGTTGACCAGTTTGAGTTATACAAGAGGCTGAAGTTTGAACGAGGTGCAAACCTTTTTGTTTCTATTATCTTCTCTTTTGTCAGTGGAGGCAGCACTGCTATATACTGCACAGACAGAGCCTGTTGAGAGAGTTGAGGAAGAGACAGAGAAGATGTCTTTGCTTTGAAATAGTTTAAGAGCAGTTCACTAGGTCTGACTGTGCTCCACAGACAAATTTGAAGTTTTCTCAGTTTTGCAGAATCAAAAAAGCAGCATCTAACTGAATTACCAGATTTTTACTCAAGCTCGTGGGCAAAACTCTCAGACTGTGTGCCTGGGGCTCCATTGTTCTTCCGATAGCATGTTCATCTTGGGTCCTTGAGGTGGTTGTACTGGTAGAACTTGGCAAGGTGCTAGAGGCTGGTGCAGGCCAGGGTACATAGTCCTTTTACATATCCATAGGGATCTTCAGAGCTTCTGGGGGACAAATATTCTGAAGTACAATGTGGATTTTTGCAAGCATCCCTGCAAAATAGCTTTGCTTGTGTAGAAGCCTCATGTGTGTTCATCTAGTAGAATTTTTCTTCCCAAGGAATAGTAGGTCCCCTCATTCCTGAGTAAGGCCTATTTTGGAAAGAGGTTTGAAAGTGAAGGTCTCACTGAGGGCAAGCTTTACTATGCCTGGAGGTCACCCTTCTGCATCAGGAGATGGTTCCTTGCCAAGGCTGAAGAAGAAACTTGCTAGTCAGAAAGAGGAGATCCCATTCCTCGTTTTAAAGACTGTCACCAGCTTGAAAGTCTCAACTGGAAGGTGCCGTGTTTTTCAAAGGACTCAGTGCATGGTATCATGCAGAGTGGTGTGTCTGAGATACTGCTCCGTCTCTGCCTGTTTTCAAACTCTCCTTGAAAGATTGTATTTATGTTCTTGCCCTGCATGCCTCCTTGGATGCAGTGGATTGGAAATGTGTGAGACAATGCAGAGATCTATAAAAGTTTGGCAAAGTAATGCACTTGAAAAGCTGGTCAAATTGAAGAACATACAGGTTTTTACAGAATCTCTTCTGACACGAGTCCTTGTGAATGACCACAAAGTACAAAAATTGCAAAATACTCAAATATGCCCCAGAGTTTATGGGCAAGTGCAGATTGTAGCTACGGTTTTCAGGCACTCAGGTCAAAAAAAAGAAAGGAAAAAGAAATCTCCAAACTTGCTTTCATTTTTTATTTCTCTCTCCTGTTTTACCACCTTCTTGTTTATTCTTAATTCCTTAAGAAGTCTCTCCAGTTGATGAGCTAATCAGTGGCTTGTCTACAGTCCTAGACAATGGAAATCAGAGCTTGTTAAATCACCATATTAAAGGGTTATGAAAGAGTGACTTTCTTGCAGTACATTAATCTGTTTTATGTAAAACCTTTTTTAACTGATGGTTCTGAAACTATTGGTTTCCTGGTATCTCCTCCTCTGTAACTAGCCAAAGCTGAACTCATGATCTTTGTCCAACTCACTGTTACACCTTTCTTTTTACTGCCTCCCATGCGGAGAAGCCTGAGACTTGTCTCTTTTTTAAATCCTCCTTTCCTTTTCTTTCTTGCCTAAGTCTGACAAATCCTCTTTGACCTCTGCTCTCTTCATTATGGTTCTAAGATCTGTCCTTGCTGCTTTATGATGAGTAAAACTGGTGTCCAAGCAGCAGACTTAGACATAGCCCTTTTGCCTTGCCTTTCGGCCCCAGCAATAAATCCAGCTTACTGATGTCTGGGAATAACGATTCCTGCTAGCTAAAGCTCTGACCTGGAGACCCAGCACTAATCCCAGCCCTAGCCAAGACCTTTTGCCTATCCTGGATTTAGTGCTGTCCCCAAGGCTGACATTTGTGCACTCATCAGTGGGACTTGGCTTATTAGCTTCTGCTGGCCTGAGGCTCCGTTCTCAGACCTGAGCCTTGCCTGCAAAGCCTGCCCTCCCTGGTCTGACAGTCTTTTTCTGAAACTAGCAATAAACCTTGCTGATGGCATCTGCTGGGGACGAATTCTGACCCAGAATCTACCCAGAGACTCCGTACTGATTTTCAAGCGATTGGTAGAACCCCTCCAGAGATTTTCAGTTGTGAGATGAATTTTGAGGAAAATTTTGAAAACCCCAATAAGGACTTACACATCCAAAAGCTATTTCCCCCATCCCCCATCTGTGCTATGTTAATGGGATATATTTCTTCTCAATTTCATTGTTTTCTTTTTTTAATGGACCAGTAATATATTGTGTGAAAAAGTAGTGAGAAGTAATTAGCATAGTATTGTGTATGTATAGACAATCACTAAATCTAATAAGGAGTGCATTGACAATATGCTATTCTCTTGTGGGTTTTGTGCTCTTAGAATGCAAATGTTTTTTAAGAACAAGTTTTCTTACGTATCTGTAACTTCTCTGCATCCAGTCAGGGCCAAGTCACAGAGCTTCTGTGAAGCATATTTTAGTAGAAGAAAGAGGAATTGCTCTCTGTCTGTTTAGGATGGGGTTGATGTAGTCAACAGAAGTAAAGAAATGGAGGAATGGTAAGTGGTTAGGGCACATGCATTATGTTTGTTTCTGTGACAATTGCTCAGTAGGCCGAGTGGTAGGTGAAAAGAATCTCCATTTTATGCCTGACTCAAAAGTAGTCCATTTTAAAGGAGGTGTTGCTAATATTCTGCAAAGTAGAATCATGAACTCATCCTTTCAGTGAGTACCTCTCCTGAGCCAGAAATTATTTTCTTCAGGGTGCTGCATTTCCCGTCTGCCACCCACATCTCACCTGCTTGCTCACGTGTTTTGTGAAAACTGGCCAGATCCCTGTCCGAAACCGGCACCGTTTGGGAAGGCTTTTCTCCTGAGAGTGGAGGGAGTTGTGGCTGAACTGGCTGCAGGGAAGCAGGGGAAAGGCTCGGTAGAGAAATGGCCCTAACGAAGAGACGGAGCAACTTGCCAGAGCAGGACGATAGCCTTTTTCCCTTTTTTGGCCGTGCCTTTTTAGTTTTTTCTGGTTTCGCTTGTGCTCCATGGTAAACCAAACAGTATGAGACAGCGTGGATTGCAAAACACCATCTGTAGGTTCTTTGTAAAATGGAGGAAGTGGGAGAGGACCGAGTTTCATCTCATGCATTACATCTTGCTGCAACAAATCGGTAAAAAACAGGTTTACAACCCGTCTCCCCTCCTCCCAGTGATGTCAAAACCAGACATCCTGTCTTTTACCCAACAACAGGATAGAAGAATTTAGGTTTCCAAAGCTGAGTTTTCCACAGAAATCACTCAGAACCTATTGTTGTGAAGGATTAAATGCAATAGCAAGTACTAGGCCATGGTCTTACCCAATTCAGAGTTTCTTTTAAGAGACACCAAAGGAACCTAGAAAAATAAAGATTTCTCAGTCAGGACACTACTTTTTAAAAGTATGTAAAGATGAAAAGTTACTGTTTTGTCTCTCTCCTCCCCACAAATGAAGCTGAAAACTAATTTGTTTTGGCTTTAATTCAGTAGAAAGCAAAATTTTTGTTTGTTTTGGGAGGCAAAGAAAGCATGTACAAGAGAATAAAAGGAAAGAATGCAACTAGATTCATGAAAGGGCTGAAGGTAGATGGTACAGGTTTTTTGCTGTCATTGCTTAAATTATTGGTGACAACCTTTGCATGGGTATAGAAATTCTCCACGTCAGTTGGAGCTCTCTGACACAGACTTAGAAATTACCTGAAGTCAGAGCACTGCATACCTGTGTGTCCTGCAGCCAGCAGAGAAGATGAACTTCCATATGTGGTTTCAGCAAAATTTGACAGAGAACATCTATAGGAGGCCCTTGTGCAGCTTTTTGTTTCAAGTGGAACAACTTATATCTGCTGGAGGTACCTTGTAATGGTTTTTGTCATCTCACAGTCAGGATTTCCACCGGCTTCAGAGACATCGCCTCCATCTATTTATTTTCAGTTATGGTACCAGAGAGTTCCCAGGGAAGGAGGAGGGGCAGGAAGCTCCTGCAGGCATGACAGCCCTTTTCTGGGGAGGCTCTGCAAGGTGTGAGTGTTTGGCTGCATCTCATGGAATTGAGTAGCAAATGAGCAACAGTGAATGTGTCCCAGCCGGGTTTTTGTTGCAAGTCCAAACTCCTTGAATAAAGATTGGGAAGTGAGAGAGAGGATCAACATTTATCATTCTCTGCCGTGTGATGATGACCATAACTCAGTGACTCCACTCTGAATCTTGACTCTAGTTATAATCTGATACCAGACAAATAGTAATGATATGATACAGTGAATATTAACTGGAGTTTATAGGTAGAGGAGAGTAAATAAGGCATGGAAAGTGGCCTGAAATAATTTTGATTGCAGTCTTTCTGCTGTTGTATGGAAGTTACTGCCTGGCTTGTGCATGTGAAAGACGTGGAGTGACCTAGTGTTACAAAAGACACGTGCTTCTCAGCAAGCAGCAGTTAGGTTCGTTTTTTGAACCTCTGTATAAAAAGGCAAGGGACACGTTCTCTGTAGTGTATTTCTGTTATTGTAGTGCTTTCAGTGCAACTGCTGAGCAGAGCACAAATGCAGACCTGCCTAAAGAAGAGAAGGCCCAAATGCCCTTTGGCGTGGGTGCGGAGCTCTTTGGCTCCCACACCCTCGCGCAGAATTGGGTGTTGTATACCTAGACACATGTCACTGGAACAAGCAAGGGACTGTATAAAGAGTTTTTTTTCTCTCTCTGTTGTGTTTCAGAAGTCCACTTGGACCCCCAGAGAACATGGTGCCCCACAGCTGACTGCCAAACAGTGTGCCACATTGCACCGAGCGAGTCAGGGGCACCGGTGCCAGTGGAGTGCCCCAGCTGCCACCTGGCCTTCTGCTCCTCTTGCAAGGAGGTGTGGCACCTGCAGCACCTGTGCCAGGAAATCCAAACTACTCCAGTATCAACTGAGCAGGGGTAAGGCAGGAATCCGTGGAGGCCATGCAGTCTTTCAGTTCTTTTTGCCACAGGGCCTCACATCAGGTTCATGGAATGCCTTCCTTTTAGGTCCACAGCTTCAGCTCTGAGACTGTCCATCTCTCCTGGTGTTTCCTAAATACAATCCCAGTCTAAATATTACTTTAAATGATAAATTTTATTTTTTAATACTTATTATTATTTGTGTATTTGTCAAGCTTGGGTTGCAACTGACACTTCTGAAAGGTGAAGCCTTCTAGGACTTTAAATCTGCCTAAAGGCTTTGTTCACATGCTGGAATTATGGCCTGTGCCTATACAAAAAATCCAATATACCAATATTGCAGGATCCAAATTTTGCCTATACTGTGATTAAGAAATCATCCCTGCTTAATATTTATAGAATCTCTACATAGACAGACCTTAACTCCTACACAGAGTGTAAATTTCATTTGGTGTGAGAAGCCTGATTCATGGTCATTTTCCTTAAGTGCAAACAACCTACAGATCAGGTTGTAAGAGTCATTAATCTACAGAAAGAAAGCACTTTCGTGTTTAAATTGTCATGTCTTTGGCTATCCATCTTTGTTTTCAGAATCAGGCTATGTTGAGTCATGTGTTCTAAGTTTTCTATCATTTTTTTTCAAGAAATGAAAGACTTAAAACCTAGAGCATTCTGCTTGCTAGAGACTTCATTGAATAGGAGTTGCCAAAAAGCTCTTGCCATGATTTTTCTTCTCTAGGTGTGATCTCTGGCTCTGGCGGAGTTTAAGCCTATTTTTTTCAGACAAGGACAGTGCTATGAGTTGCATAATCCAGTCCTGTTAAATGAATTGTGCAAGGTCTCTGTAACAGAGTCCTAAGTTTTAATGCTATAGGTGATTAATTGTGGGTGTAGTGAGTGTTGGTTTTATGTAGCATAAAAGAACAAGGTAAGGGATTTTCACTTTTATGTGATATTAATAGTCTTACACCTAGTAGTGAGTATGCTTCATTGTATTGTACTGAATATAAGAAGCTTCACACACTGAGTGCATTAGGACAACAACATTAGATTCTCTGGAAAATAAGCATAATACACATTAGGCAGTGGATCTGAATACCAACAGTATTATGTTCACATCTCACTTTAATGTTTTCTTACTTTTGTAGATTCCTTATTGGAGCAGAGACAGAGGCACCAATTAAGCAGTGCCCAGTTTGTCGGATCTATATTGAGCGAAACGAGGGCTGTGCTCAGATGATGTGCAAGAACTGCAAGCACACATTTTGCTGGTACTGTCTACAGAACTTGGATGTAAGTTCTACAGAAAAAACCACCAAGATAAAGAGTAACAGAGTTAGGGTTAGTCTGAGGCCCTGTGTGAGGCCTTTGATAATTCATTGCTGTCCTAGCGAATTTCTTGGCTCAATTCAGCTTCTGACTCAGTTTCTTTCTCTTTTTTCACCCAGTGCTTTTATTTATATCAGTGTAGTTTTTATTTCTTCCTTAAAGGGTTATAGCCATGTCTGTGGGTCCCATGTTAGTTCTTTGAGGGAAATGGGACTGACTTGTTGCTTTTTGGAGGTTTGTTCCAGCAATACCTTGCTCGGATTCCGTCTTCTGGTAGCTAAAAACAGTTTGGTTGAGAGTGAGGGAAATACATGTCTTCCACCTGTTTCAACAGCAAGGACACAGCCTGTCCAAAAAATGGTGAGGTACTGGGTGAAGGGGGTTGTTCCATGGTACGGTGCTTAAGGGCTCCCTGCTAGGGAGGAGAAGCTACGTCTCCTTTACTGTTCCATCTCTAGTGCCATGTTTGCTGAAGAGAATGGTTATTAGGCTTGAGGATAAGAATTCTGGATCATGAACATGGATTGTGAAGTGCATGTTGCTAGTTATTTCTCAAAGGCTGCAAACCACTCTCAACTTGTGTGGACTTCAAGTATCCTAGCAGAAATAAGAGTCCTGGAAGTAATGCACTTGTATATAGGGCAGCTTGCCCTCTTTGCACAGTCGTCAGTAACAACTGTGGGAGTGTGAAAAGGACTTTACCAGCACTTGAAATAAAACGTTTTGTGCCGCGTGGCTTTTCTTGTCTTCTTTTTTGTACTCCACAGCCAGCAAACAATAAGACTTCCTCATTCTTCATCCTTCCTTTACTCAACATGCTAAACAGGTTTCCTGTAGTGTTATGTCCCCTTTCTGTGTGGGTGAACGTGCTTTTTCAACATGAGTCTTAGGGCTTGCCTCAGAGTACATGCAGTACACAGTGATTGCTTAACACTGTGCTGAACCAGAAGACTGTCAGATTCTTGTAGACTCTGCAGATATACCCTTTTGAGTTTTTGTCAGTTCAAAGGGAGAAAGAGAGAAAGAAAGTGTAGTTGTGTGATTCAAATGTAGTTTTTCTAAATGTATGGTGTTACAGGAGGTCCAGGCGTAGGTGAAGGTAATACCTGCAAAACCAGAGAGTAGGGCTGAAAAATGAAAGGGGAAGCAGCATCAGGTTACAGCACAGTGGTTAAGGGAGGGTAATGCAGGGCATGAGTCACCTTCTGAAGAAAAAAATGAGTAATTTAATAAGTATTAATGGTAAAAGAGAAATGAAACAGGATTTTTGTACTTTTTAATATTTTCCTGTTAAGTCTTAGAAGAAAATTTCTGTGAAGTGTAGGTACAGCAGGAGAACAGAAGGTAGAATACCTCAGGAAGATGATCCCTTACATTGCTAGTTTTCAGAAATGCCTGTTGTTTTCAGTCCCCTTTATCATCACCAAATTATAGACCAGGTACTTATGCAATAGCTGAAATTCACATGCTTATGCTTTTTAAAAGTGGAGGAGGAAAGATGCTGTATGATAGCTCAGGTGCCAAACATATGCCAGTTTTTGAAACTGCAAGAAGTTTCTCTAGGTAATTATTTACAAGACAGGTGAACTTGTCTGCTGGCAGCTGGCAATTTCAAAGCAGTGCCAGGAAGGTTGTGTTTCCACTCCAGTCTTGAACCTCTCCCTGCAGTTCTGTAACCTGCTCTTACAGCTTCTCCTTTTGTTTTTCAGAATGATATCTTCTTACGACATTACGACAGAGGCCCTTGCAGAAACAAGCTGGGCCACTCACGGGCTTCAGTGATGTGGAACAGAACACAGGTGTGTTCCCAGCCAGCTGGGCAGAGCTCTCATGCATGCATGAAGCAAAGAGATTTTACCCTTCAGAGAAGGACCAAGATAATTATTTTAATGTTTTCATCTTTTCTTTTTTTGTGACCTATGCTATGTTTATGCATGCAATGGATGTCTTATTTTCCATGCTATCTAAATATATATTTTTCATCTCCCTGTCTTTCAGGTTGTGGGGATCCTCGTTGGACTAGGTATCATAGCATTGGTGACCTCTCCCTTGCTGCTCGTGGCATCTCCATGCATCATCTGTTGCATTTGCAAATCTTGCCGGAGCAAAAAGAAAAAACACAGCCCGCCAACAACCTAAAACTATGTCTTTTTGAGTCTCCATCTGTACAGCATATGTATGTGAGAAAGCACAATGGTTGTGTTTTGGTGCCATACCTACCCAATAATGCTCCCTTTTTTTTGCCAATTCCTGGGATAAGTGCCTATTCTTTACAGGGTACTCTATCACAAACAAATCCTAGTGGGGAAAGTCTAGATTACTGTGCAGTACATATGGTGTAGGTTTTTGCTTCCCGAAGAGGAAGACAGGACACCATTCGGTATCTCATACCATAAATATGATCTCCCATTCAAGACTGACAGCACATTCCCATTTTCCATCAGCTGCACATGACTTGATCCTGCCACGTTACTCTGTCTTTGCAGATCCAATCATTACGTCGTGCTTGCTGTAGGTTCTTGGTGACAGATTTCTCAGAAAGTTTGGGTCTTTTGTAAGAGAGGGAGAGGGAAAAGCCTGATTAGGTTCTTCTGTCTGCTAGCTTGTGTCCTGTTAAAGGTAACAAACCATTAAGAAAATATATTTGGTAGTTCCTGTCAATCGGCTGCCATGACATATCTTTCAACATTGAAATCCATTTGATTTTTGCCATTGATCTCAAATACAGAAGTAGAAAACCAACAAAACTGTTTCTAAGATAGGGCTCTCTTTTGAAAGACTGCACTACCTTGAGAAAGCTGCTGGTTTTTTTCACATCAAACATGACATATCTACCATGAAATATTAGGAATATGCATAATTCCCTTCCATTTGGCATGCCTTTTGTCAGTACCATGGGTAGCAAACTCACAGTGAAGGTAATACTGTAAGAAAGACTGTGATACAGTTCCCGTTTGTGCAGAGCGTTGGGATCCTGGTTGTGTGTGTACAGAGTGGCAGCATGGGTGCGGATATACCAAGTACATATGGGCAATGTGTTTTCTAGGCAGTCACTCTATTTTTTTAACAGTTTATGTGGGGTGGCAGCAAGAACCCTGTTAAAAAGTTATTGACACCAGGCTAAGCCAAGACCTCCTTTAAAACTTTATGGACCTGCTGAAGTGAATACTTGAGAAATGCTGTGTAAATGTGAGTTCCATCCATTGGTGGATATTTCTTTTGTCCCGCTCAAGGTTAACAAACTCTGTTACTGATATTTTTTGGTTACTCTAAATCTGGAAGGCTGTCATTTAATAAGTGCTTCATTTTAATTTGGTGCCTCACCACCTGACTGATTCAGACCCTGGTATCAGTTACACCTGTATAAATTCACTGAAAGCTCACTGAAGAGCTGGAGTTTCTCCAGGCCCACTCAGGAGTGGCTGAGATCAGACTCTACTCTGTCGAGTTTATTTCCTTAATGGATGGTGCTCCTCACAACCACGGCCAGCAGTGCTTTTGTTCTGGACTCCCATCTGTGCATTTTATATCTGTGGGAACAGATACAAGTTTTCAGTGTATAATTGGTTGTAATTCCAAACCCCTTTCCATAAGGGATGCGAGGTTTGAAGGAGATGCTTGGCCTGAGCGTGGTGTCAGGCTCATGCTCTACCCAGCTGCCCCTCTCCGAGCACACAGCACGGGTCACCTGGAGAGTGCTGCGAGGAGCGTCTGTGTGTGGTGTTTGGCCGAGCCTCAGGAACTTTGCCTTCTTGGCAGCTGTAAATGTGACCTTTTTTCTGTTTAACCTTGCTCTCTGGTTACTGTAACAGAAGTGGTAGGTGTTCTTCTTTTGAGAAAGTGTAGTCTGTTGAGCAGACTAGCAAGGACAGAGGCCTTAAATGATACTGTCTGATTTACTTTTTAATTGATTTCTTTTATAAATACTGTCTGACTTTGCTACCAGTCATGACTGGAGGGCAGGCAGTACTCGCCAGTATGAAAGGCTATATTTATTCTACGTCCTCAGCTTTGAAGGGAAGCAGAAAGGTAGTCAGTACATTCTGAATAGAGTGCAATGCAGGCAACTGCCATTTATAATAAATAAAGAATGTTTTCTCTATGTGTTTTCTTGAAGAGCACTAATGGTAGTGCTTTGGGGTACTTGTGACAGATTAAAGTGTCCAGCCCTTGGCTTTGCACTATTTTTCTACCTACGTTTTTATGGCACTACTGTCATTTCCATTTTGTTTATGAACTTGAAGTTGCAAGTCTTACTTTGACGATGCCTCAAGGACAAAGATGCAGGAACTGTACAGTCTCTTTAACCATAACCAGCATTGCAATGCACCAATATCTTTTGCATGTTAAAATTTGAGGGGTTTTTGTGTTTTATTATCTTACCCATGCCTGATACATCCTTTGCTAGTCTGGTTTCTTTCCTTGTCCTCTTCCTCTTTCTGTTGGCCTGTTTTTGCTAAAATGTCTATTGGAATGAAGGTATCTGATTTTTTTTTTCCATTAATACTGTTGTGTTAATGAAACTGTCAGGTTCTTCCCTCTGTTAAAGAAACGCAGCTGAAGGCAGCTCTCTTGCATCAGTTTAGATGCCTGGTGGGGGTACCAAAACTGGTATAAATTAATCATGCAGGAGCTAACACAGCCTGGCAGTCTCAGCCCCAGTCCAGGCATCTGAGAAATCTGGATGTGGATTGGTAGCCCAGACTTTAGCTGGAGGTCTTTACACAAAAACTGGATAAGGAGAGCATGAGCTACAGGCACCCCTTCCTTTGGCTGTGTAGGTGCAACAAATGGACCAAGAAGGAAACTCTAGACATTTTAGAGCTTAAAATTAAAGCTTTACAACAATGATTTTCTTTAAAAGGCTGTGTCCAATGCCCCACGTATCCTGGCCTTTCATTGCATGGGAATACTTAAGCATGTGCATTAAGCAGACCCTGGCCTGGCCGAGTTGAGCAGTACCTGCGCTGAAGTGCTGGGAGCAGTAAAGCTGTGTTGCTTTGTTTTCCAGAAGGCAGCTATTTTGCACCAACTGGCTATGCTCACAGAGTTTCCAGAGACACATTTTAGCAGGAATCTTTTTACGGTGTTGGCTTTTGCTTTTGTGTTGCTTTGGTTTTTTTAACTTTATAAGAAACATTAAAGTCACTTTATAAAGGATTTATTGCAAGCATGACAAATAATACTAGAAGTAACTAGGGAGAAAGAAAAAAACCAGGACTCTGGCTACATGTGACTCTTCTTAATCAGTGTATCTGTAGTTCCACCCTCCTGAACTCCATCAGTGTGACGTATTTGGTGCATGTTACTACCAGGCTTCACTGCTCTTCCCATCTCTGTTCTTGCCCCTGTGGTAGGTGGCTGGCCTGGGGGCAACAGCTAGGGGAAAGCTCAGGCCTGTGGCAGTGTAGGTACCACACAGGAGCACACTGACCACCCTGGACTCATCACCAGTTTGTTCTTGGGCCTTTAACCACTGAGAGACACCTTGGGGGTTTTAGGCCTTTAATGTTACATTGAGAGCATTCACAGATGTCTCTCTTGGAGAACAGAAGTGGGAAGTACTCCATTCCTTCTGAACCCAGGAGCATTCAGGCCTTATGAAAATTGGGCTCTAGATGTGTAAAGGTCAGTTCCTAAGCTTAGAGACCAGTGCTAGAAATCTGGATTTGTACTGCACCTGGCCACAAATCTCCATGGCCACATATCATTTCCCATCAGCCACTGGGTCTGTATCAAATACAGCGGAAGATCCCATTCAGCATTCCATGTCCCTGTGTTAAAATCAGGATGATGACACCTGCTCCCAAATCCATCTCTTAATAAAAAGAAGATAGTTGTCATGCTACAGCATAAGCGCATCTCTGCAGTATTTATTCCAAAACTATGGTAGGTGTTTGGTCCTGCCCTCCAGTAAGTGATCGTTTATTTTTGGTGCGTGGGGTTACTTACCCCAAAAAAGGGCATGAGGGATAATAGTAATGAGTGTTTCTCAGTGCTTTAATGATGCTGAATGCTATGTCTTCTTGTCTGCCCAGTAACACAGCATGAAGTCCAAAGATAAGTTAAAAATGTACACAAATTTTACTTGAATGAACTAAGAGAAACTGGATATTGCCTCCATATTTGCATGAAGAAATAAATACAAGTGGACAGAAACAACTGCATTTCCACAATGGGACAATAAAATCAACTTTTGGCTGCTCCATTCTCTGGTACCACAATGGGTGGTTGTGCTGTAGTGCCTGCTGCTTTAAAAATTTGAAATCTGTTTTGCACTGTAATCTTCTCCCAGTCATTCTTTCTCAAACTAATTCCTTTTATGATCATATTTTCCATCCTGTATTTCAGGCCAAAGATTCTTAGAGCAAAGTTAGTAGATTTCTTTGTATGAGGATAAAAATCTTCCAACCATTTTCTCCCAGGTTTTAATAAGAAATTTGATGCTGAGATGCCTGACCAAAGATAGAAATTCCAGACTTGGCTTGTTTAGAAAAACCTATTGAGCCTTAAGAAGTTCTCTTGTAAGACCTAAATAAGGACTGCTTTGTTAGAACTTATAGGTAAGGGAGCCCTACAGCTTTTGAGCTTCACAGAAGAGATGCTTCTATTGTTAAGCAGACTTCTTTGGAAATGTGCTGGGGAAAAAAAAGAATAAAAAAAAATCTACATCCTCTATACATATTTTTATTATATAAATCAAAAAGATTCTCTTGCATAGATTCATAATTTAGGGATTCAAACTCTCTGGAGAATTTCTAGGGTATACTTACACAGGAGGATAATCTTATAAATATGCTGAAGCAGTTGAACAGAGTGTGCTAGTTACAAAACAGTTGTCAGACATCTCTCACATGTGAGTGTGTAGGATGAGATCGTAATTTACATGCCTGGAAATAAAGATGTGAAAATTTACCTTTTCTGGAACAGCAAGAGTTGGTTCTTCTGCAGTCTGCTGGAAGGTGTACTCACTGCTAAGACTCTGGAGAACTTTGGTCTCATTTTCATTTGTCCTCCAGTTAGTAAAGTAATGAAGTGAGAGCTGAATTGTGTTGCTGAACAGGAAGCCCAAAGGTCTGTTTTGTGTCTTGATACTCAATTTTCTCATAACCAATGTGGTTTTATAATTTATTATTATAATTTATACAGTGCAGATATAATTTATAATTAGTAATTATAAAATATTAAGGATGAAGTATCATTGCCTTTATCATATGATTGATTTATTTTAATTGCATTCATACTGGAAGGCTTTTCTCTTCTGCTTCCTGTGGAGAAAGTCATGGTGCTCCTGGCAAGGTAAATTCCTGTGATCTGGTCCAGTCCACAGTAAATGTTTCCTACTAATTTGTAGTTATATCATTTTTTATGATCCCTCAAGTTAGTTCTTTGAATCCAGCAAATGTCTACTGTTAGGAAAGGTAATTTCCTGGCAATGAATTTTATTGACCATCACAATCTGAGCTATAAAAGATGATACTGGTTGACAAGGTCCATCAGCTCTTTAGAGGACACAACCTCATTCTCCCTTCTTCCCAAGAGACTTTTCTCTTTTCCTGGATGAAAATTAAGGATGTCAGTAATTTTCTTGTGCCTTCTGAATGTCCAGACATAAGCTGCAGCTTCTGGGGGCTGGGAGGTGCCAGACAGGTTGAATGTGCGATGCTGCAGCATGTGTGCAGTGAGTTGGTTACATTTCAAGAAGGTGCCTGAGCTTTATGGCTTTCTGGGGTGCTTGCAGTGGATGTGGTGCACAAGGGACTCATCCAGGTGAGGCTTCAAGTGTCACCAGCTCTACGGCATGTGTCATGCTGGGCCATCTCACCACGTGCAAGCGTATCCCGGAGTTTCACTGGGGCCCTATCTCAAGCTGGCCCTTTCCAAAGCTACCCACCCACCTCCAAAACTCCCCAGAATCCAGAGAAAATTTCTGTTCCTTTCATTTCCCAAGTCTCTTGCCACTGGCCCACTCCAGTTTCACAGAAGCTTCAGTTCTCATGAGCTATTTGGAGCTCAGCTGGTCTAAGCATTCACTTTCCTAAATGAGCAGGGCTTGGGAATGAAGAGAACCAGAACTGTTCTGTACCATGCTGGCATTGGCATCATAGGCACCAAAGGTCACTGTGTGAGAGCTCTTTTAACTGCCCCAGCATTGCTTATTTCTGAAAAGAGTCTGTGTTTTAAGTGTGTGTAGATGGAAGTGTGCGAATCTGGCACTGGGTGTGTTTGTGTGTGCAGTGTGAGCCAGCAGCGACCACGGACCCTTGTCCTGCCCCCGCAGATTTTACATTCTGTTTATCTATTTTTTGAGTTGGTTTTTGTTGTTGTTTTTTTTTTTTCCCCCTCCAGGTAATACACCTTCTTCACCACTTTTCTCCTGGTGAAGGGCAAAAGGGTTTGATCTTTGTAAGATTTGTTGAAATATTTTTGTGTTTGTAAGAAGAAAGCTGACATGTATAAAAAAAATAAGTGCTTTTGTAAATTTTTTTTGTGGTATGATTCAGCATTTAAATGTTTTACAGATGCAGGTTTTTGCACTCTGCATATATTCTTAAAAACTATATTTATTTTCTGTCTTTAAGGTTTACTTTGGTTTTTTTTCTTCTGATGTTATAAAATGCAATATGTGCAACATTAAAAAATTAGTGTAAAGACATTGTCTCATTTTGTTGTAATCTTCAACAGCCTTTAAAAAGATAACATAGAAAATTTATGGTAAGAATTTGAATACATCAGAGATGCTTAATGGAAATTTTAATGATAAAAGAAGGTAAAAGGTGGGATCAAGAGTCTTGGCTGTTACCTACTTTCTCAAGAATAAATGACATTAAAATCCTTTTAAAGAGTGTGGGGCAGGCTCTGGATTAGCCCTGGGAGCTGCTGCAGTGGTGTGCAGACAGCGTTGGTGTTTGCTCTGTGTAGGTAGGGTGCAGCATTACTAAAAGATCTGCTCCCCTGCAAAATGTGGTGGAGACTGTGGCTTGGGAGATACCAGGAGCACCTGGAGGAGCTGGAGCTATCCCAGGCAGTGGATGTGGGATGTGTGGCAGGCTGCACAAAGCAAAGTTTGCTACTTCACAGCCCCCTTTCTCTTCGCTTGCTCCCTCAGCCCTGCCTGTCCATGCAGCAGAACAGGGCCTTCTGCTCCATGTTTCTGAGGGACCTGCTGGAAGGCTGCATCCTGCCATGCAATTTCAGACATCCACGCTCCTTAGTTTCCTCACACACCCACATCCTGCAGTGCTTACGAGAGACAATCACAGCTCTGGTTTTGAGCATCACACATGAAGGCGATGTTTACTGCTAAATATTTCTAGCTTAGCTACAATTACTCAGCATGTGAAGGTAGGATTTTCCAACTGGATGACACATCCTTGAAAACCCTGCATGTCATCTCTGGGGCTTTTCACCTCAATACATTATCTGAAAGGTGTTGACAGTTTTCCCTCTGAGAACATATTTTCAGGATGAAGGTTAAGGGGAATACCACCAATGTCACTTGCAGCTCAAAATTTTGGTCATGCATGTACAGTTTTTCCCCCACCAGTTTGCTTAGAGTAAATTCAGCACTGATATTATTCCACTTAAACACAGTATTCTTTTTTTCATATGTGTGTGTCTTCAAGGCTCTTGTCTTGTTCTGTGAATGTGCAACAAAGCAGGAGCAACTTACCAGTCCACACAGTAACATAGGTGATGACTTGCAGCAGACTGAAGGTTTCCAGCACAGCACTTTTCCTTCAGAGGATCTTGCTGATTGCTGAGGAACCAGCTTTCCGATGGGAATGTGTCCATTCTGTCAGACTTGTGATGGACACCAGCTGCTGGCAGCCCATGTGCCTGGTACCCTGCCAGCCCACCAGCTGCCAAGTGGTGGGCAAACTGCCCGGCTTCCCACCTGGTAGATGAGTGAACTGCCAGCTCCTCACCTGGCAACTGAAGAAAAACACCAACAAATCTTCTCCAAGAAAAAGATACACATTTCTGAATTTCCAATATTTAAAATTCCAAATGAGAGTAGTCTAAGCAACCCGAATATCTTGTGGCCAGTTTTGGGGAAAAAAAAAGTCAATGGTTCAAATTTGATTTGATCCCAGCTTCAAGTTGCAATTTCCCCTCCCATCTCTTGCACTTGTCATGAAGACTAGTTTTCTTCAAAAGCCTTTTATTTCAGAGTTATTTGTGACCAGATCCCTTGATTTTAAACTCTTCATGTTTTTTGAGATTACATAAGATGTCATTTACCTTCCTAACCTGTGTGTGTGTGTGCACATCCCTCCACCCACCCACACCCACAACCCCTTCTACACTACACTACCCCTCAGTCTGATTCATCCTTCCAGTTTGACAAACACAACTCACATCACCCTCTTCCAGCACCTTCCCGGTCTCCCATTTTTGCTCCGAGGTGACTCTGTGGGTGGTGCCACCCACCCCATCATCATTCTGTCACACTTCTCCATGGGGTCCATGACTCCTCCTGGGAATCCTTCCTCCTCTGTAGGCACTGATGGCGTGCCTCTCAGAAGGATTGCCCTTGCAAGTACATTTTCCAATGTCCTTTGATCCTGGTGCCTGCATGGCAACTCCTTTCTCTTTCAAGCTCCACAACTTTTTTGGTCTGAAAACTTCTTAGTTTTTGGAAACCAAAAATCATGGAAAATTAGAACAAAAATGCTTGTCTTTCTACAGAGCTTTCCATGGCTATCTTTTAATTAAAAAACTCCCAAAAATCCCAAACCCCAAAGCAACCCACAACAAAAATAAAACCAGACCAGCATCCCATACCACCCACAAAATCATACTTCTCATAGGGAACACCTTCCACTTCGTACCATGGGTTACTTCTTGCATGGGACATCTCATGCTGAGGATCTCAGCCCAGAGAGCACCTTGTTGACGCCTATGTAGTGAGCCATGTCTGCAGCCACTGCCATGCTGAGCCTCACTAGTATTTGACCAATAGCCAAACTCTAGGCTTCAAATCTGTACTGTGGTACTCAGTATAAAAAACCCAAACCCTTTCTTGTCATTCCTTCCCCTAATCTGAGCTCTAGCTGGGATAGCAAGCAGTGCACCTAGCAATAGCTGCACTTTAAAATTCAGCAGGGATGCTGGAATAGCTGTGTCAGAGCTTTTAAGCAAGTCTTGTGTCCACACCTGCCTGAAGATGTGCTCGTGTTTTATCCAAGAAGAGAAAATTGCAGGATCTCTGATTTCTCAGAATGTGGTTATAAAAAGTGTCTGCAGAAGGGTTAAGCCCCTGAGCAAGAGCACCCCATGTCTTTTTCCTTAGCAGTATAATGTAGCAAAGAAATGAAAAATGCTTCCTGATGCTGACCCTTTATTAGCACAATCCATTATCAAGTACAGTTGGTAATTGCACAGCATCACCTTCTTGAGATCCATGCCAGTGTCAAGATGTTAGACTTCAAGAAACCTGAAGGCCAGTTAGTAGGTAATTGTGTTTTCCTGGGTCTTGGCTAAAAACCTTGTATTTAAGCAGGTCCCTGTGGTAGTGTGTGTGTCTGTGTGTGTCTGTGTGTGTCTGTGTCTGTGTGTCTGTGTCTGTCTGTCTGTGTCTGTGTCTGTCTGTCTGTCTGCCAGCCAGCCAGCCAGCCAGCTGTGAGAGGTAAGAGACTCCTGCTGCTTCCAGCAGCTCCTGCTCATCCTGGGCACCACAGATACTGGGGAAGCTGCTCTGGGAGCTGTTTGATTGCCCTGTGTGAGTGTGTCTGAACATCCCATTGCTTGGTTGGGTTGACCAGAGAAATTGTGGGTGCCCTGTCCCTGGTACTGTTCAAGACTGGGCTGGATAAGACTTTGAACAACCTGGTCTGCTGGAAGGTGTCCCTGCCCATGGCAAAGGGCTGGAACTAGATTATCTTAAGGTCCCTTCCAACGCAAACCATTCTATGGAATGGGAGTCTGTGGGTCAGGCCCTAGGAACAGGACTCCTGGAAGTGCCCTGTGAAAGTGCCCAGGAGCAGTGCTCTAGATACTAGAGGAGGTAATTCAGGACCTTGAGCCTTGCTGAATGTCTCTCAAGAAAGCTTTGAGGTTTTTTTAACTGTACCTGCTCCCCTTTGGAGGTTTTTCCTCCTGATCTCCCTGGAAGTCCCCATCAGAGCAGAGAGTGAGATATGCAAGGGATTGATATTTGACTCCCTGGGATACTGAGGCTTGACTCTGTTGTTCTGCCAGGAGAGGGGAATTAATCTGTTTTCTGCTACGTTGTGTTCAGTTTTGCTGACCGGTACTTTGCCTGTTTAGCTGTTGCCTGGAAGGGAGAGTTTGCCTGATGATCTCTCAGCTGGAGAAGACTTGTGGCATGTCTGCTGCCGACGTCAGCTGACGTGAGTGGTGTTGTAGTGCCAGTGGCACTAAGTGAGGTAGAGTCATTTTAAAAACATAATCAGAATGGAAAGGAAACTTCTAGCTTTGCTCAGGCTATGACTACAAACAACTAAAATGTGACAGGCCCTGGGGCCTCCAGCCTGTGTCATCACAAGGTTCAGTAGGGAGCAGTTTGTGGCTCCTCAGGGACGATGGTTTCAAAGTGGTAACAGGGATGTTCTGGGCTGTAGCCAGACCTGAGTCTCTCTTGGCTGGGTGAGGAAGTGCAGCAGGGCCTGATATATCTGTGGTGGCCTAGAAACCAGAAGAATGCTTGTGGTAGTGGTGGGTTGGCTGGGTTTTACACTCATTTCTATTACCTCTGAGCTATGTTGTCTTCACGTCACCCCACATCATCCCAGTATGTGGTCTAGGGCTCTTGGCCGCAGGAGAACTCTGGTAGACAGTGTGGAGGCTTAGGGTGGCTGTAAGAAAGCTTTCTTCTCTCTTCCACCAAGTGTGTAACATGTGCTATGGTAAGATGTGTGTTTAATCAAAGGCTTCAGTCTGTATTGCATGTAGGTTTTGGAGGAAAAGACACTTCACTAGTTAGCTAGAGGTGTCCTGGTTAAAGTTCAGCTGGTTAATATGACCCTCTTACTACTTCTATTTATGAAGATGAGTGATTTCCCACAATGTCACATCCGTCATACAGACTGTGATGCTTGTGGGTTTTCTTTCTGCCTGCTCCTTCCAGACAAGTGGCACAGCTGTTCATGCTGTTATGTGATTATTTGGATTGGCATGTGGTGCAGCCACTCCAGAGGATCTCTCTGCCTGTGCGCTGTGAGAGGTGGTAAATGTGTCTCCTTCACAGGGCTGTGCTGCTGCACAGAGCTCGGCTGGGACCTGTTCATCTCTTGTATGGAGCTTGGATGGGGTCCTACCATGGCAAGAAGAAGGGAGAGTTTTGCCATGAATTTGGTCCTTTCACCTCTCTTCTCCACATAAGAGTCAACTTCTTTCCACAATGACCTAATCCCATCTTAGATTAGTCAGTAAAACTATCAGTGTGCCTAAGGTGAGACCAGCTTATAGAGGAAACACAAGGGGCATGGACACAGTTGCAGAAGCTTTTCCCAATGTCCTGAATCCCATCTTGGGACCTGAACAGGCCCTATGAAAGATGCTTCACAAGACCCTGGAAGAGGAGGCAGGTGTGGGGACTCAGGGAGAAGCCTGGCTGCTGCTGCCCCCGTGGCTCTCCTACCTTCCAGGGCTCTGCTCACATTTACTTCCTGGCAGCTCCTGGTGTGGCAAGACCCTTCCTCCGAGCCCCCTCCAAGTCCCTCTGGAAATGAATATTGCAGAGAATAAGCAAACCTGACTGGAGAGAGAGAAAAACACTTTCAAAGTAGGGAAAGACAAATGCCTGTGTAGGGGAACAAATCATGGGAGTAATGTGTAAGACAACATTATTTTTGTTCATTTTTGTGAGATGACTTGGTTCAGCTGCCAGAGCTGAGGCATATGAGATCAATAAAAAGAATTCAAAGAAGAGAGCATGTATGTAAACAACAGGGGGTAACCCAGCAAAAATCAAGTATGTACTTCTTTGTTAATTAAAAGCAACCCCCTAATTCTAAGCTTCTGGTGGTTCATAATCCCTCTAAGGATTTTGGTCACTCTTCCCAGCTGTGGCTTGGGTTTGGATAGTGCCAGGTCTGGGCCTGTGGTTGTGCTTAGTGTTATGTGTGCATGTGTGTCCCACTGCTGCCAATATGGTCTGTGCCAAGTTTGTGCCTGTGTATAAACTTTTGTGGGATGGCAGCTCTGCAGGAGATGAGCTCTGTATGGCAGTGAGCACGGAGACTGGCGGGATTGCATGCCTGCCTCCTGCCAGCAGCCTCATCTGTTGCTGACACCACCCAAGGGAATGAAGGGTGGTGCCCCCTTCCCTTCCTGAGCACCTCGTGTCTCCTAGTCTTGCATCTGTGTGTTTTGGGTGTTACTGAGCCATGGCGAGCCCTGGCCTTCTAGTTAAAATCAAGGAAAGACTACTGGTGGCTTTTCTAAGTGAATAGTAAACACCTTCACTCCCCAGTGACTCCAGCAGACCCTGGAGCCTGTGCAGGCTGGGATGGGGGCGTGTTACAGCTGTAAGTATCTACAAGGGCTTCTCTGGCACAGGCTGTTATGGTGGCCTACAGGGAAGCATGTGCCTCCACCACACATTCCCTGGCAGGGAGATATGTCTGCAGTTCACCTCTTCTCCCCCAGGCTGATCTGTGCAGGAGCAGCAAAGTACTCAGTGATCCTGCTTCCACTCCTCTGGGAAGGCAAGTCCCTCTCACAGCCTGGGTTTGGTGTCAGTCCATGTCTGCGACTCTCATTAAGCTGAGGTCACGCTGGAAGGATAAGCACCAGTGACAAGCAGGATTGCTTATGACCTCGGCAGTGGGGGTGTTACTATAAGCCCCATTACTCATACGTTATCATTATACTATCATATAGAGTATAATTTTATATAATTGCCATTATCTAACTATGTATTTATAGGCATATAGTGATCTTGGAACACCTGAAGTGACCAGTTTCATCCCAAATGTGATTATGCTCCAGTGGATGTGAGACTAAAATACACAGCAGCTGCCTGAGGCCTGGAGAAGCCCAGGGGTGATAAGGCACTGGGGCTATGTAGGACATTGCTTTGCTGGGGAAGGATGGAGGCATTTTCTGGGGGAAGATGAAGTTATTTTGCTCTTTGCAAATCACGTGTCACCATCATCCTTGTCCCCCCCTAGTTTGGCTCATTCTTTGAAATGACAGCAATTTTGGCTGAGGATGTGCCCTCTGCCTCTTGTTACAGGATTTTGCACATCCAGAGCTTCCGGTAAAACTGGTACTGATGTGGGCCTGCTGGGGTTGCTGCTGGGCTGCAGCATTCCCATGGCCTGGCAGAATAGAGGAAGAAGAGACTGCTTTATACTCTGTGGACTGCAACAAGCAAAGTATAATAGCTTCCCCCCCAAGATTTGTTTTAAAAAATGGATGCTAATGTACTAAAAGCAAAGATGCCATTTATTTTTAAACAGAGTTTAACTAGAAACCATTTGCACTGTTTCATGCTGTATCATTTGTGTTTCACTTACACTTTGGGAAAGCAGTGGGGGAATTATGTGCAAGTCCAAGCTGGGAAAGAGAGAGGAAAAAGAAAAACGAAATACTGCCTCAGATGTAGGATTCTTCCGTTTACTGTTGTGGTACCCACAGTAAATCAGTGGGCACCTCTGGGCTAAGCTGGGAATATTGAGAGTCAAATGCCCTGAGGTAAAACCCAGCCCACCATCCTGCTTGCATCCCTGAGGAGCACAGGGCAGGTGATGTGTGAGAGAGGAGCAGAAGCAGCGCAGGACCAGTGACTGCTCACCAGTGACTTTGGGCAGAGGAGAAAGTGAGTGTAGGAAAGGAGAAGGAGAGCAAGAGGAAACAGTGATTAGTGTCAGAGAGGTTTGTCTTGGACTTTTAAAGCGTTTCCTTGTCCATCATAGCCACCATCGGAATGTTACTGCAGGTTGTGCTACATCATCTCCGTTCCTGGGAAACAATGGAGCTACCAGAAAAGCTGTGGAAAGGCGTCAGTTGCTGGCTGTGCTCCTTGCTCTGAGTCTCCTGCCTGTGTCATGGCATGGAAACTTCTTGTAAGTGAGGGATTACATGGATGAACAGGCAAAACAGGGGCCAGGAAACAAAAAGCAGGTTACAATAATTGTCTGACTCAAAGGCAAGAAACCGATGTGGGATTCTAGCCAGCTGATTTCATAAAGTGATTTAGCTGTTTTTCCTTGAATGTTGCCCAGTCTCTGCTGGGAAATAGTTGATGTGGGCACACTTTATGCTTCTGGAGGAAACAGAAGTGATTCTGGATGTTGGAGGTGGGTGTTGAGTGTCTGGAAGGTGGATGTCTCAAAATGGTAGCTCGAGGGCTGGCACATGAATAGACATCACAGCATGTGTTACCCCATGGAGACCTGCATGTGTTGCTGAGCTGGGTGTTGGGGCAGGCTCCACAGGGCACAGGAGAGGTACAGCCACCCACAGAGCAGGGACCCTTCTGCCCTGCTGTCATGGGATGTCACATGAGGTCATGCCTTTTGCCTAGTGGATCCAGCACTGGGGTGGGACAGAGCCCTGAGCTGACATCTTGGACACCAGTGCCTAATCTTCTCTTCCTCCAACATCATCGGGGGAATTTTTCAAGCCTGTTTGGAACTTCAGGTGGGCATATCTTCCTTGACTTGACCCTGCAGATGGGGCTGTGCTGCGTAAGACTTGTAGGCACCTGACGTGAGAATCCTTGAGCAATTATGGGAGGCTGTGTTAATGTCCTTGTCCCTCCCTGTTCTCCTCCCCCACTTCCCCCAAAGATCTTCCTTGTGTGTCCTCAAGGAAGGGGATGAAGCTGAGGCACTGGGCAGAGCCACATTCCTGCACCAGAAAGTAGGATACCCTTTCTCAGAGGTGCAGTCCCACCATGGTCGTGCACTCAGCCACAGCTGGGCCAGGTCTGGGGACTGTCATCAGTGACAGCAAGGGTCTTGGATGGGTTGCAGAGGAAACTGAATCATGCCTGTGTGTGGGCTTGCTGACTGCATAATGGGGCACCTCATGGCTTCTGATTCAGCAAGTGCCAACTCCCCATATCTGGGAAGAGAGAGGCAGGAGGGGATTGGCCCATGCAAGCTGCTGGTTAGTGTCCATCTCTCTGTCCTCTGACCTCTAGGAAGGGTGGGAATAGAAATGGAATAAACTAGTGAGGTTTGGCCCTACACAGATTCATTCGCAGCAATTTCCCCTTTGCAGGAGTGGGAAGGTTAAATACTGATTTGCAGCACAGCTGAGTGCAAGCTCTGCTCCCCTGCCTGGCTGTGCTGCAGTGGTTGATTCTCTGGAAATAAGAGAAAATTCAGCCAGAGGAAGTAGGTTATGTTGTCCAAATGCCATAACATCTGACACATCCAAACAGGATTTGTGTTGCTGGGGTGATGCAACTTCCCATTAACTGGGATGAGGGTTTTACCATGGATTGCTGTGCACTTCAGCTGTAATGTGTGAGGCTCTGTGGGAGCCAAACAGAGTTGTTTTTCATGGAAGTTAAAGGATGTCTCTGAAATATTTCAGACACTTCTCTGTATGGAAAATTTCCCTATTATTTGCAGGTACAGAGTCTTTACAAGTCTGGAAACAACCTGGCTTTCTTCTGTGTACTGAAGGGCTTTCTAGGGACTTTTCTTTGCTGCTCTTCCCCTTTCTGCAGATCTGACCCAAGGCAATGGCAAGGGGTAGGGTTAAGGGAAATCACTGATGTTCTTGCCCCTCTGCCAGGCAGCTGCCCTCCCCACGGGACAAAGCAGAGGACTAATCCAGAGGTTTCAGCCAAATACCATTTTGGAGCCAAACCTGCATGAGTGCTCTGGAACTGCAGAAGCAGCCACTGTGGTAAGGGCTGGGGAGTGACCTTCCCAGCAGGTGGTAAATACAGCTGATGGCGATAGCCAGTACTGTGCCTTTTATAAAATTAATATCTATTTATCTCTGGATGGGCACCAGCAAACAGAGTTATACTTTTCCTGCTAAAGGCTTTATTTTCTTCTTGGCATGGGCTCTGAAGGGTTTGGAAATGCCAAGGATTCCCTTCTGCTGCCTGTGGGGTTTCCCCGGGACTGCTGTTGGGTTGGATAGAAAGCTGGTGAGGCTGAAGGTTGGCTGCTACCAGCAAATATCAGGGGGGTAGTGCTGCAGCAGGTTGGATTAAATGCTAGGAAAAACAGAGAGAGGGTGAAATTGCAGCCTCTGAGTGAAATGGGGCTCTCTGAACAGAATAATCTGAAAATGCTGGAGTGAGGAGTACAGCAGCAGACTAGCTGGGTCTGGGTGAGACATCAAAGGTCAGAGAGTGTGTTTTGAAGGAGTAGCTTTAGCAGAGTGGAGGAAAGCAGCCTTAACAAGGAGGGAGAAACACACGTAGACTGTATGAAAGAACTCCCTATTTTCACTTCACTTTGCTATATTTTTCCCCTGGTCTTTAGAAACCCAGTGCAGTGAAGGAAGGAACCTGTGCAGTGTTAGCAAAGAACACTGGAAGGAGAAGGAAGTCAGTTTAGCTGGCCAAGTTTGTGCAGCTTTAATGTACAAAGCTCAGGTCTGCCAAAATGACCTCTAACTCTTTCAGGTTGTTGTCAACACTGGCAGCTCTCACGCTTGCACCCCCTGCCATGGGACTGGGACTCCCGCTCAGCGGTGCTGCACCTCCCAGCTCACACTCCAGCCCTGACAAGGTGTGTCCTGGCTGCAGAAGGTTGCTAGGGCAGGTCCTGGCTCCTGCCCAGGCACCTGTGGCAGAGCAGGCTGCAGAGGAGAGATGAGATATGGGGCTCCTTGAGATGTGGGCTGCTCTGGAATAAGTGTCAGGGGTTGGGTGTTGGGGCCAGGAGAGAATGGAAAAGAGGGATTATGTGCACATGATGCTAAATGCATCTGATGTCAAAGGGGAATTGTAAACTAGAGCTTTGGCTGTCAGATCTTGTTCCTCCTCTGGTAAGAGGTGCTCATCATCTCCCCTTCTGCCAGTAAGGGGTGGAAATGTCGTTATTATGGATATGAGACTGGGGGAATAAATGATTTGTGTGTTTCTCTTTGCCTTCTATGCAATTCTGTGCAATCCTGGCTGATTCAGGAGGGGGTCAAGGCTGGTACTGGCAGGTTTGGGGCTCCTCAGGAAGAGGCAGGCAGCTTGTAGAAGTAAATACAGAGGATATGTGTTTTATAGTGTGTGGCATGAACATAAGCACTGTGCTGCTGTAGACAAAGGATTCACCTCAGTCCTGTCCTGTTATCTTCACCTAAAGAACGAGCTTAAAAATGGAGTGTGACAGATGATGTACCCCAGTACAACCTCCTCAGCTTCCCTCGAGCAACACTTGAGGGCCCTTAAAATAATCTCTCAAGGTGGCCACTGGTTGTCATTGCTTTCAGACGCTTATGAAGGGTGCACAGTTTGAGAAGCTGCACAGCTGGGTGCATCTGTGTGGGAAATAAAACTGGGGAAAGCAAACCTGTGAGCAGCC
Organism: Dryoscopus gambensis; assembly: GCA_013389985.1. Lineage (NCBI taxonomy): Eukaryota > Metazoa > Chordata > Aves > Passeriformes > Malaconotidae > Dryoscopus > Dryoscopus gambensis. Next base: position 121,875 of record WEIT01019981.1, on the reverse strand, counting down.
TCCTTGCTCCTGGTTCTTCCGCCACAGAAGAGTTTGAGCCTGTTGTCATACATTTTAAAGATCGTATTCCATGTTGCTCTTTCTACCTCTGGATGGGAGGCACCAATCTGTTGACACAGGCAGGATGTATGAGTGACCCTCCTGCCCACTGAGAGGAGCTCTCATGGGATATGGTGTGCAGAACTGCATGATGCATGGTCAGCTGGGTGACCGAAGTTGTCCATTGCCTCTAAGTGAATACTGAAAAGGAAATGAAGCAAACCCAATGAGTTATTCCAGTTACGCTCTCTCCTCTGGCCTTCCACCCCGTCAGAGAGGTGAGGAGGGCATCTCTGTAGGTATGTCAGGACAGAGGGATGAGCTGGGGCAGCCAGAGGTGCTTCTGTCATGCAGACCAGTACAGTTGGCTCTAATAGAGAATAAATCAAAAGAGAGGCTGGTGAAAGAAACAGAGGCCTTAGAACTGAAGGAGAGGTGAGTGTGTGGGAACACCCTGGAAAAGCTGCTCCAAATGATCATTAGAAGAAAACAGCTCCATGAGAGGGGAAGAGACAGAGATGGTAGGAGCGGGATGGAAGGCCAAGGACAGATGTCTGGTAACTGAGGAAGGTTTCCAGAAAGCCCAGCGCAGAGCACTCTGCTGACACTAAGTGCATGTGGTCCCTGCTGTTTTAAGCACAGCTGCTTCACTAAAGAAACCGGGGCCAGTGGAGGAAAGATGCTCTGAGGAGGCATTTCCTGCTGGAGGTCCCGATTTAGGATGGACGGGAGATGCAGCTGGTTGAGGGCTTTTCCAGCAGATCCTTATCTGCCCCCTGCATGCACAAAACTCACTGCTGGGAAAGCAAGAAGTGATGTGAAGCAGGTGTGATAAAAAGAGCATAACGAGAATTTGGAAATGGGAACATCCCTCCAGCTTCTTGGAAAGGTAATGCTCGCCTGCATTGTGAAACTTGTGAGGTGTTTTGGGCTTCATGTATGTGATCTTAGTGTGTGTTAAGGATGCTATTGGGTTTGTAAAGCCGCTGGACTGCAACGGGCAGCAAGCTGTGTCCCGGGGAACAGGTGTCCCGGGTAAAAGGGATTAGTACCCCCGGGCAAAGTGAGTTCCCAGCCCCCAGAAGCTGTCCCTGTCCGCAGGCGAGGGGATGCTGGCGGCACGCAGATGGGGTATGCCCATCGGGTTCCCAAGTGCAGTTTTTTGCTGCCATCTAGTGACGTTTGTGGGTACCTAAAAATGTTCAGAAATGCCTGGTTGTAGTGCCGGGCTGCGAGCGAAGTCGCTGAACTGGCAAAGACCAACTGCAGGGAAAATATCCTGAAATACTGTGATCTTTGGATTCCGTATCTCCTGAAAAACAACCGTGGGAAACTCCGCATGCCAAGACAGGTTTTGGTGGGCTATTAGTCATGAAACGTGTGTGTTATTGGATAAGGTTTTTTTCCCAAATGTGAGGAAAAATTAAAGCTGGGTTTTTACCTGCATAGCATTGTGGCTCCAGGTTGGAGCAGGTTTGCTTTGCCTGGCTGTGCTCATTCCTTATAACAGTACCCTGGTGATGCCCCTGACACGATAAGGAGCCGCTGATAGAAACTTTGATGATGAATCTGGATTGATCTCAATTAAAAAAAAGGGGAAAATACATTTATTTTTGTACTTTCAAATGCTTCAGGCTCACCCAATAATGATGCACCATGACCCATATATTTTTTTTTCCTATGGAGACGTGTAGGGCAGACCTAAAAAAGCAGAGAAATAGGGCATTGATGAATTGTTTAAAATGGCTTCCTGGGATCACAGAAATCTTGGCCCTCCCAGTTCTAGAAAATTAATAGGATTGCAATTCATCGTAACTTTTAAAACTGGACTTTCTCGAGCTTACAGGTGAAAATCTGTGCATTTTCTAAAGAAATTAAAGAAGCTTCTATAAGTTTTGTTTAGGCCAAGATATCACTATAAAACCTGTGAGTCCTTTTACTGCTTCTGGAATAAAAAAATGAGGAAGATCATATTTTTACCTTGGAAAGATTTTTAGAAAGCTTCCTGGAGCTTCTTTGTGTGTGCTGCTGCTGTGACCTGTTCATCCCAGTATAATATGTTATGGGTACTCAAACCTTTCTCCTGTGTCTCTAAATATCCTTGACAAGAACCACCTTTGCAGCCTGTTATCACCTAGCAGGCTTCTTCCCACTGCCTCCAAACAGCATCTTGCAAGAGCTGTAATGGAAACAACATATTATGCAATGAGTTTTCCTTATATCCCCTTTTTCTCTGCCTTCCTCCCAGCCTGAAGCTTTGCAGGGAGACCCACTATGAGGTCTCTAGCTGCTGAAAGCAGGATGCCTAGAAATACTGCAGGTATCCCATTACCATTCCTTCAGTCCTTTTTTGTTCCCTGGCATCTCAGGGAGTCGTGGTGCCAACAGTGATAAATCATTGCTGCTGCTGGTATCTTTGGGGGCAGCCATAGTAATTACTTGAAGTGACCCTTGCTTTCAGCTAGCAGAAAAAACCTTGCCGTCATCCCAGAAGAGCTTAAATCCTTGATAAGATTCAAACTGCTGGCACCAAGGGCAGTGCATGTAGCCAAGCAGGAGTATAATACTCAAACTACTGCTCTCCAATCGGTGTATTTTTAAAACAAGGTTAATGATCTCTTGTTAAAAAGAGAAAAAAATGTGTAATGGCCTTAAAAATGTGGTGACTGTTTATCCATCTATAATGTTTTAAAGACTGTTACGAGGGAATGAGAGATGGCAGTCCCCTTCATTGGAGTCGGGAGGTTTGTTTGGACACAGGAAGGTGATGTGTGTGTGACCCAGGGGAGCTGACAGTGCACTCAGGTGGTGATGTGAGAGGTGAATTGGGGCTGCTGGTGGGTCAGACAGGCCCATGAGGGGATGGTGGTGAAGTACTTCCCTGCTCTGAAGGTGAATCTATCTTTGCCATGATAGGTTTGCTATACTTTTTGATCGCTAGGGAGGCACAAAATTGGACACAGGTAAAGTCAAAAAACTCCTGGAGGAGTGCAGATGAGACTAAGGTGGTGAAAGGCACACAAAAAGCAGAGCAGTGACTTTCACAAGGTGAGACGTACCATTTCTGTGCCTTCCACATGCAGACAGGCTGAACTTTTCCTTCCCTGGCATGTACCATGGCACTGCATAACTAGTGAGGTTCATCTGGGTTTGATGAGCCCCTGTTTTGCCCCAGTTCATCCCCAGTAAGATGCATGAGGGATATACCTGTAAGCTTTTGGGCTTGTGGCTGAGGAGGCTGCAGCGTGCAGGCAGCAGAGTTGCTGATGGCCACTGCATCCCTCCTTTGCTGCTCCTATCAGGAGGGCAGCTTGGTGAAATGTCTGGCCACACCACATCTGGGCTTTAATTCTGGACCAGAGTAGAACTTCGGGTGCTACAGGATAGATATGTCCTCTGCAGCAGTGGAGATGTCTTTGGTCACACTTGACAACAAAGGGTCACTACTCAGGAAGGATTTTTTGCACTTTGTCTTGACCCAGTGAGACCATCTGGAGGAATTTAGCCCACAGATACCAAACCCTGGGCATGTAGCACCCAGCAGGTTTAATAATGGCAAGCTGTGAGTGGAAAGGACTCTCATGGAGCATTATCCAACACAGGTGCTGCATGTCCAGACTAGCAACTAGGCCCAATTTGTAACTAGGAGTGTTACTCTTGGAACAGTTTCCCTGGGCCGTATGGTGAAATGTCCATCATTTTAAGTTGCCAAATCAAGATGCAATGTCTTTCCCAAAGTCATGGTGTAACAAAGCCATAAGTAATTGGGCTCAGGGCATAGCAAGAGCAGTAGCCTATACCCCAAACTTATTACATGATAGTTCATAAGACTCTTATGTTGGTGTTACCAAATCCTAATGTTTGCAGTATCTTCCTAGCAAAGGATTCAGGTGCCCTCCATTTCCAGAGCTGTTCTATGTTATTTTTTACCTTTTGCTAGAATAAGGATAGGGGAGCAGAACCTAGCAGAGGTCACACTCAGGTTCTTGCCCTCTATCCTCTCTTTCCCCCAGTATATCTGAGGATGCGAAAATGATCAGTTGGCTTCAATGAACCTAATCAGAAGCTGCCTGCAGTGAAGTAACATTCGAGGCAGAGGAAAAAGAGAATTATTATATTATGTACAAAGTCCCATTCACAGCCTTTCCTCATGCTAGGAACCGTGCACATGGCAAGCATTCAGATCAACTTCACAGCCAGCTGCATCAGAGGACCAAAGTTGGGACCTGAAATCTCCTTGTAAAACTAATGAAAAACATCTGGGAAAGTGCTTTGCTTTACTTGCATGGCAGGCAGAAAACTGTGCATGTCTGTTGGAGTTTGGATAAACTCGTGTAAGCACACGGGTAAACTATAATCCTCTGACATTGTTTGAATTAAATAGATGGATTAAAAAAAAATTGGCCTGGCTTTGTCTTGAAAGGATGCCAGAAGATATAAGTTGGACAAGAAACCTAAGTGAGATTGCTGAAATTTATGTATCAAACCTAAAGCCCCCAGGCTGAGAGTTGGATGCTAAGGCAGGAAAAATCACAGGCTTAAAGTTTCAGCCAGTTATCTCTTATCAGTCATTTGGGCTGGAACTCCTCAAGCAGAGAGTTTGATTTAAAAGTATGTAATTTTTTGTTGTGTTCAGCCACAGGGGTTTAACTGAGGGCAGCCTTCCCCAGAGGAGGAGTTATACAATGGCCTCTAGTGGTGGATACGTGCAGAAATAAAACAGACATGATCACCTTGGTTTTCAACATTGCAATCTATTCATTCCCAGCTGGAGCATTCTTGGGGTGAGAAGAGCAGCTGGAGTATCAGACACTGCATCACACAGATTCCCTTTTCTGTTTGACTTGGTGGCAAGAGACTGTCTTTCATGTCTTCACTGGGTCATGATGCCTTGCAGATGTTTTAAAAAATCACTGCTTTTATTTGGACAATAATGTTTAATGAAAGCCTCTTCACTGAGGTTTTCTGCATCTGAAGGCATGCTTGCTTTCATACAAATGAGAATTATTTTGGCCTTTTCTTCCAATGCCCTTGAGGTGGAAAGGTAATGGTGGTTTGCCATCAGGATTGTCCAGTAGTTCTTGCGGTAGGGTAATGAGAGACAAATTCCTGACACGGTAATCCTAACCAGTCCTACTCCTCTCATCAGCGTTAGCTCAAGTCCCTGCTTTCTCTCCCAAGGGAGTTGCACTTCTGGACTCCGTCAGGCGATGTCTGAGCTGGGTAATTGAAAAGGGAGCTGGCCTTGCCCAGGGAAATTTTTTGACAAGCCCAGATTTTAACCATGGGTGGATTAAAAATGTTTTGGAATTTAGCATTTGCTTAGGTAACCCATAGAGTCAGAGATCACGCATTTCTAGAACCTCCTTCAAGCCCTGTATCCTTGCAGAAGCAGCTGGGACACTGCTGTAAGTGGCCAGAGTGCCAATGGACATGGTCCTGACTCTTCAGCAGTGGTGGTGGCAGAGGGGCTCTGTGGTGGTGGCTTGGTACAACAGCTGGCTGGGTGGAAGGGCCAGGTCCGGGTCAAGAGCGAAAATTCTTCTTTCAGCCTTGGTGCCATTCAGCTGTGCTTTGTGGGACCTGGAAAACACAGGGGCAGCCCTGAGTGTTGTGGATTTGATCTGCAACAGGGATTTGGCTCAAATTCACCAGAGGCTTGTTGTATTGGTTTATTTAGGTTTGTCTGTGCCCTACTCAGAATGGCTTTCTTAGAGTTTGATTTGATGTCTACAGGATCTACCCAAGCAGGCAGTTGGTTGATAAAATATCTGTATTCCAAGACTCTCTGTTTTGCTGAGTTAGGAACAGCACTCTAAAACATATTCCCGTTGAAACCTTATTTTACTTTTCCGTATTATAGCTAACTATTGTGTGTATTATTATTAAATATATAAATATTCACAGTGAATTAAGTTTACTTATATTAATTTATTACTAAGATGCTTGTTAGATGCTGCCTTCACACATGGGCATTTTTTGGTTTAAAAGTATTTTGAATATAAGTTTTACTTTCAGCTGGCGCCCAGTTGAATGAGTCCAAGAAGTTCCAGCTACTCTGTATCTGTTGCAGTGGACATTGTCACAGTTCTGGTCTCTGGCTGGAATGAAACCTCCTCCATGAAACCAGGTGTCCCTTGTTCTCTGTGTTCTGACCCAGCAGTCTTGGCTGCCATGATGCTCAATGGACATTTAGTCTTTCTGTTCAGTGTAGCTGAATTTGACTGCAGTCAATGATGGAGGACAAAACGAGTCTCACCCCAGCCTTTACTGATGTTGATTTCTTCAGCTCAAGATGCCTACAGCAGAGACACCTGTGTTTAGTCAGACTAATCTCATTCCTCGTTTTACCTGATTTTTTCCCTCACTAATGTGTTACTGCAGGACATCTGTTTCCTGTCTTCAGTATGTGAAACAGATTTCCTTGGATAAAACCCTTGTAATTCTTAAACACTTTCCACTTCTTCTCTCAGTTCTCTCTCCTCTGAATAAAGTGGCATTGTTCAAACTAATTTTTCTTATAAAGTAATCCCTTTGAGACCTGATTGTTCTTGTGGCTCTCTAAATATTTTACTACTAGTCCTTACATTCCTTGCAGTGTGATGCCCAAAACTGGAGACTGTACTCCAGCTGAGGTCTTACTCATTGTCCTGAGCAGAAGGAGCAAACTGCTATATATAGGAGCAGCAAATTTTCATTCCATTTCCTCTGCAGCTTTCTAATATTGGTCTTTTCAGACCAGTTTCTGTTTTCCAGAAAACTAGCAGTGCTCTGTCATACGTTCATTCCTCAAATCTCTGAAGCTTCAGTATATCTGGCTTTTGTGTGCATTAAATGACTGTCCATCCCTCTGTTCTGCCTGTTCCTGGCTGTGCAGGCTAACACACACTCTAGGAACAATACTGGAGTGTGCAATGCCTGTATATGCTGGAGGAACAGGCTGAAGTAGCCTGGTCCTTCTGCTGCTGCTCCCCTCCCAACCAGATCATACCCAGGCTTCTGGGTTTTTTGAGATCTTTTGAACGGTTTCCTTTTTTAAAAAATTTTTTCCTCTTCTTTTATTTCTATGTAACCTCACTCACTGATTCCTCAGGAATAATTTATTTTCCTACCTTTTCAAAGGCTTCAAAGTTAGACTTTTGTTTGATGTGGGTTAGAACAATTTTTGTAGGACACTCACAGAATTTTTCATTGACTGTTACAATTTATTTATCTGCAGAATATGTATTTCCTGATATTTTTAAACTGAATACTGGTAGAGTTAAGAACTTTTAAAGGAATCTAGGGTTTGGTTTTACTGTAACATTATGAGTTCCTTCCACTGGATGCAGTGTAAGAGAAACATCTTCGTGAGACACCTTGGTGCATAAAAACCAGAGCATCACTTTCAAGTTCCCTGTTAATCCAAGGTCAGACTTCATACTATGGAAAATATCAGAGCAGTGTCTAATTTAAAATTTGACTCTGCAAGGGAGGAATGGATGGAGATAAACCAGAATTAGAAATAAATTTGAGTGAAAGCAACCATGAAACAACAGAATCACTGTTCTGGGGAAAGAAAGGAGTGAAAGGAACAGAAAAAGGGTAGTGAACTTCAAAAAGCAGACATCAACAAGCCTGGGAAACAGGTAAATGTGTGTCTTCTGGGAAGATAATCCTAAAGATAAATGAACTGTCAGTTACTGAAACTGCTGTTAACAAAAGCAGAATGGTAAGCTATCCTGATGTGAAAGAAAGAGGAAACTGAGCAGGAGAGCAGCATCCAACTGCACCAGGAGCCAAGACCTAGAAATCAAAGGCACTTATGTGATAGGTGGAAATGTGGAGTCGTAACTGACAGTGACTGCAACAGAGCAGCATAAAACTGCTGGGGTGTAATCGGAAAAAATCACATGTGAAGCCAATTAGGAAAAAAATCTAAAATGCCACCTTTCTATAAATAGGCAGAGGAAATAATCTTTAATTTAATGAAAAGAAGTACAAATAGCAGATGAGGCATAAGAGCTGGGAAATCCAACATTTCCTTCACTTTATTTGCTCAGCCCCACTGGTGGCAGGCAGAGTGGTGTGGCATGGCTGCACAGCAAAGTCAGCAAGGCACAGGCTGCACATCGGATGTAAAAATTAGAAAACTCTTATGTACAAAATGACTCCTGCCACGTTTATGGTCTGTTTTATGGCTCTTATCACTAGGCATTTTCAAGGATTGAGAGCACATTTCCTCCATCTCCTGCAGGAAGGAGCTCATTATTCCTTATTAATTAGGTCTTCAGTCACTAATCTGTTATGTACCTTTCCAGCAACTGTTTACAGATAAGTGTTGTAGGATCTAATTGATGGAGGATAATTAGCTCCTCCCTAATTAGAGTGAAGTGTGCTTCTTTTCACTGTGTAGATGATCGCTTATGAATGAAAGGCCACAAATGGAAAGCTCAAGATGTGCAATGTGTCAGGAACTAATTTGCTTAAACTATTTCTGAAAGCTTATTCAATTAATACCCAAATAGTAGGCTTATACATGAGTGTGTGCAACTGACTTCAGTCGTAGGCAGGCATGTGGTTGCCACAGACTTGAGCATTAATGTCACGCTCAGTTACCATACGCTGTGCAGCCACCACGAGCAGCAGGCCTGCAAGCATCAGCACGGAGGATACAGCATGTGGAAATAAAAAAAAACTTCTCGAAGTTTTATCTGCAGCTTCATCATCCTGCATAATTGTCTCAACTCTGAAAAAAAACGAGCTGCAGTCAAGTGGTTGATAAACTATGGGGTGCCCTTTTGGTGTTTTTTTTTTGTTTTGTTTTGTGGTTGTTTTTTTTTTTTTTAATGGCTAGCCTGTGAAACTTGCAGAGGTGTCTTACTGCCAGTGAGCAGCTATTTGGTGTCCTGTGGAAACCAGATGCTTATATCCCATTTGGCACCAAAATGGCTAGGTATTGTCCAAAAAGCTTCTCTAAAAAGACTCTAGATTATTCTTTCTGTAACACAGCTATGGGTTATTGTCTTAATTGGTCTCAGTTACAACACTTTTGCTTCTTCCCAAAATGTGACTGCTTCTGCCTGTGACTGCCATGGTGTTCTGGCTGCAAAAAGAAAACTGGAGACTGGCTGATGATCACAGTGAAATACGAGTGCTGAGGCTTGGAGTATGTGCTGATGGACCAGAAAACCTGTAAGAGAAGATGTGGAATTTATATAATGAAAATGTGGATACTTTATAATTATATAATGTTCTAATTGTACTTTATATGATTAAGATGCAGGTTCACAGCAGAGCCTGAACGCAGACATAGGTTTGTAGGCAGATATGCTTTTTTCTGGATGAAAACAATGTTTGGTGTTTGGCATAAACCCACTGCTTGAGAGCCCACTGAAGTTAATAGAAAGTCTCTCCTTGAGTTTCCGTGTGCTTTAGCTGAGATGACACAGCTAGAAATACCAAAGGAGAGTAAGTAGGCCTCCTTTCCTAGCTATGAAGAAATCTTGAAATGTGTCCCTTAAGGATTTGAAACCGTGGAGAACAATACCACAAATCCCATAAACTTTTTCTCCCCAAGAGGTTTAAATCAGTTTAATGATTTGGGAAGTGATGTTCTGCTGCATTGCTGCCAATCTAACATATTGAGTGAGACAGAAACTCGGGAGTCAGAGGGGACACAGATGAGGTTAGGATTACCTGCAAATTTCTAATGTTCACTGAGACTGGAGAATTGCTTCAGTTCCCTGAAAGCCTAATACTGTTAATCAGTGAAGAAAGATTTCACTGTTTCATTACTTGCTGCAGCTGAAACGCAAGGAAATTACTTGGGTCTCATTATCAGATAAAGTTAAGATTCCAGTATAAAAGAAAACTCTTTTTCACACTCAGGTCGAGAGTAATTTATTTTTTGTACCTCAGATTTTAAAAATAGAGAGCCAGCACAGGAGAATACGATAGAACCGCACAAAATCTGGATACGGCAGATCTGCTTTGATAGAGAACAGTTTCCAGCCTCTCTTTTATCTTTATAACCATTCCTAGGTATGGTGGGAAGAGATTAGAATGGCAAACTGAGCAGTGCATCTGTCCACTATGAGGCACTTGCCCCACTCTATTATTTTGTGGAGCCTGGAGCTGTATAGGGGCGATTGCCATCACTGGGACCTGGTGCTGGCCAGTGTACCTTGGAGATTAAATAATGCTCGGGGGACAGAGTGTAACCTTGCATATCCATGTAGGGAAGCAGGGTCAGGCTCTGCTCTGTCTGATCCGCAATTTTCCCTTATGGGGAGTGACCCTACAGGCCTTCCCTGGGGCAGGGTACCTCTTCTTGGCATCAGTGGCACCATGTTTGGGCTTGGACCCTGGGCCCCCTCCCTTCTTTGTGCTGCCTGCTGCCACATTGAGAGGATGCCTGGGAGAGCCTGCTCACTGCCACTGGCACCCAGCCGGTCCTCAGCCACCCTCCTGCCTTGCTTGGGGGGAGGCTGGTAACAGATGTGTGCTCCCAACAGAGGTCATGTGGGTCTGTGAATTGCTTTTGACTGGGATTGGTGGTGTGTCTGTGTGTTTTAGTGCTGCAGAAACCAGGTCTGCAACACTGTAAATCCTAAGAAAACTCCTTGCTGTCAGACCTCTGGGCACTTTCTCCTGGGAAATCTTGCTGTAATGAAAGCTGAGCTGAAGGGCTTGGTTACGTCCTAGGCAATGGCCAGTTTCCAGAGGGGTTTTGATGCCAAAGTTCAGATGTTTTTCTTTTCCTTGAAAAACACAGCGCTGACTAGCTTAGGCTAGTTACAAGATGTGAACTTACAGAAACAGGATATGCCAGCAGGGATGACAGCATGAATGTCCCTTCTCTCTTGTGTCATTAGAAATAGATGCAGCTGCCAGCTCAGGTGCCTGAACACAGAGCAGGACTGAAACAAAGAAACCCAGACGAGTTCTTGTTTTCCTTCTAAATAACTTGGTAAGTACTTGGCAAAACCTCTGGGAGTCTCAGTGGTGAAATGTAAAACTTTCCTGTCCCCTTGAGTCCCCAGCCACATCTGAACAAGGATATGTGGCTTTCTGAAGGGAGCTGACATGCTAATTGGGAGGTGCTGGGACCTTCACCCTGCTCTCTTTGCCAATGTCCATCTTTTTCCTCCCCAAGCTGGGAGTGTGGAGAGCTTTGCTGTACAGCCCAGAGGAAGTCTGGAGTGTCAGTATTGATTAAAAGGGGCAGAGCATGAAGTCTCCCTTGGCAGAAATCTTGAGGGTCAGTGTAGCCCCAAGGCCAAAGTCACCCACCCTTTAAGCTAAAGAAAACTTTCTGCATGTGCGTTATATTTACGAGAGGGCTTTTTTGCTTTCTCTTGTTCAGTGACCAAAATTGGTCTGCTTTTTCTACATCAGTTAAATACAACATAATGACCAAAGACAAAAGTTAAAGTTATTCCATGGGGGAGAAAAGGCTGATAGATAACTCAGTTGTCTCTGAAGTCAGATGGTACCTCCCATGTACAAGGTTGTGTTACCCTGAACTCATTAGCAGTAAAACACTTGAAGGCTGCCTCTTTATCCAGAATCCCCACTTCCTGTCACTTTCTCCCTGGCTCAAAAACCCCATTCTCCACCTTTCCCATGGGATGTGCACTGTGGAACACTGATGAAGGGCCTTTCTCCTTCTCCACCTGAATCAGCTTCTCTCCAACTCCCTCTGTCATCCTGGCTCTCTGAAACCAAGCTCAGCCCTATCATTTTTAAACTGAGAGACCTTTGATTTCTAAGGGACCTTATTTGCCTTGTTTAGTGGGGGTAGGATGCTCAGCTTTCCATTTCAGTCATCTGTAGGGACCTAGAATTAGCACCTTGCACAAAACTGAAATAGTATCAGCTATGACAGTGATATGTGTCAAATAATTCTTAGTTGTTTGGTAGCTAAGGTTAACAGCTCTGGCTGTAGAAATTGTCTGTGCACATTTAGATACGTGGTTCATTTTTCAGCCCTCTTTTTCCTAGTGAGAAGGAGGTCTGAAATGTCAGCACACAGCTATGACTCTCCTTCAGAGAATATAACTCTTGCAGTCATGTACCCTCTGGCTTTTCAGATGCAACATCACTGGCCTCTCCTAAGCTGAGCTCTCCATTCTTTCTAACAAGGAGTAGAACAAGCCTTAAAGAAACTGCAGTAAATTTCAATATCCGCGACTTTTCTCCAGCACTGTTGTGAGGAAGGGGATCGCATCCTTTGCTGTTCTCCATATGTAACACACCCTCCCGAGCCTGAGGACTGCTCACAGCATGCAGGGAAGCAGGATGAGCAGGCAGGGAAACCAAAATGAGCCAGTGCTGAGGACACCTATGAATGCTCCAGGAGACTTGTGCCTTTGACTCATTGCTGCCCCTTAAATGTGACCTCATGCACAAATGAAGAGCAACCCAAGGAAATGAACCACAAAAGCGGCTTTTGAGAGGGCAGGATTCCCCTTTCTCTAGCACTGGCATATAACCAGTTCCTCTCTGAAGCTTTCCTTTATGTATTTCTTTTCTGTACCTGAGGTGCAAATGAAAGGCAAACAATATGGGTCAGGTGTGATGGTCTTGGGTAATGAACAGCTGGGAATAATTACCTGCTACCAGGAGGAAGGATGATGGATTGAGGCAAGGAGCAGCTGTGTGGCATCTTCAGCTGGCTGCTGTGACAGGAGGGGAATCAGAAATGCCCAGAGAAATTGCTTGGAGAGGTTGTGGGGCTGAGGCAAAACATTAGTGCTAGAAACAGGCTACAGCACCCTGCTGAGGAAACACTTTCAGGGACATTTTTTATTGTGAGACCCTTGTGCTTCCTTCTGGAAAATTTAATATTAGCCTTGGCTTCCAGCAAGACATGTATTTCCCTAAAGGGCTCTGGGAAGCTTCCACTCCACTCTTTTTAGCCTGGAACTGTGAGCTGAGGTGCTTCACTGCCTTTCCAGGTAATATGAAGCAGGAGCAGAGAATGTCGAGGAGAAAGGGGCAGCAGGCTGAGGCCAGCCTGAGTGTTCACATGGGAACAAATGTCCTTCTAAAGCTCTGGGATGCTGTGCCTGAGGATGGAGGAATGAGTGGAGCCAGAGAGCCCCTGCTTTCTGGGATAGCAGAGCCAAACTCACATGTCATGGGCTGTGCTATATGGCTGGGACCAGCTTCTCCCCATGGCTATTTCCTACAGCTGGGGCCAGGAGATTGCTGTCACCAAAATGCATGAGAATCTCTCCTACATAACCAGGAGGCCAGCAAAGAGCCCAGGAAACTCTTCCCCTTAAATAGTTAAACGGCTGCCTCTCGACAAGCACAATGTCACATTGAATTTGAAACAGGGAACTTTTTATATTTTCCCCCCCGATTGTGCTGGCACCTGGCAGATGCCTGTTTACCACAGGCATCCATACACACAGCAATCAAAGGAAATCAGAGGCACGGATTAGCAACAGCTGCGAGTCATTAGTGGCAGCCATGGGAAAGCACAGCTCTGCACCCCGCTTCGAAATAACCAACGTGAGTATTCCAGAGCACAGGGGTTACCGTGGGGCACTCTGCGGGCAACAGGGACAGCAAACAATTGCCTCGCTTGTCTCTGGAGATGGCTTCTTCCCTCTCCCCAAGGCAGCAGTGTGTTATCGATGAATCAATCATGCTTTATTGGCCCACTGAACATTAACTCTTTGGGAGGCTGACTTTTGCCAACTGGGAGTTGTCAGAGCTGGAGGATGGGGTCTCCACCTGTACAAAATTTCTAGTAATTCTTTATTTTCTTTGGGCTGACTGCTGGCATCTTTGGCAGTGTCTCAACACAAGTGAGGACTTGGGATGTCCTAGAGTTAATGTTCATTTTACAGGAAGTTTTATTAGCATAAATGTAAAGCAGAAGCTGACCAAAAGCCTTATTTGTGTATCTGATTTCTTTATTCAATTCATTTTGAACCAGAATAGAGTCCAAATTTTATTTAAAAACTTAGTGTTGATTGAAATTTCCATTGCAGATTTAGGCAGCTTGGATTTCTATTTTGATCAGTCCCCGGAAAAGCTGATTTTACTTCAAAGCATCTCTGACTCTTGGAGGAGCAGGAAGCTAGTGCCCTATTAATAGAGAGCAGAATCCAGCATCACTGAGGCGTGGCTGATTCCCCAGCAGTCCTGACATATCTGGCTGTATCTGCCCTCCTTTCTCTCTGGCTCAGCACGGCTTTCACCATCACAGGTGCAGTATCCAAACTGTGTGTGTGGTCTTTGTGGTCCATGAGAAGTGCATGCCTGCCTTGCCCCTGTCAGATGGGAACCCCATCACTGCCTTGCACCTGACCACTGCCATGAGGAGGTGGGAGCATGTGAAGGAGTTGACAGCAAGAAGTACAAATGCTGATATCCAGTACTTCAAAATAACCCTTGAGCTTCTGCTTTTTCTCAAGGAGTGGAATAGGAGGAAAAGAATGGAAGCAAAGAAAGTAGTCACAGAGACTAGAGAAATGGAAAGCTGGGGGGACAGAAAAATACCTTTCTGGAAAGGCCATGGTCAGCCTGACCCTTGCAGCCCGTGGGTTTCTTTCCAGCTCCAAAACCTTCAGTTACTCTCAGCTTCCCACCTGCATCTCCCACAAGAGACCTTATTTCTTATCTTCAGTCCCAAGCCTCACTAATTACCAAGGTTTGGTCAGACCCAGCTTTCTCCAAATCCCTTCCTCCTCTGTTCTCTCTGCTGCTACTGCAAAAGTTGAATTTGGTTTCCCCAGGGATAAGAGCACTTATGTGGAGGCAAAAATGGGATTTAGCCTTGTCTTCCAAGGCCTCATAAGCTGGCTCTGCAAACAGTAAGGAACATGCAAACCGAACATTTAAGGTAACAAAGGGAAGTATACTTTTAAAGTAAAAGAAAAGTGAATAGTCTCAAAAGACAAAGCATTGCAAGTACTCACATCTCCTAGTGCAAAGATGAAACCAAGGAGAAGAGAGGGTGAAGGAATGTTAGTTCTGACACTCTCTCAGTCCTGCAGCTGTTTCCATTTGAAAACTATTTTAGGATCACAAAAGTCTACAGACAGCAAGACAGGTATTTGTAAAGGTATTTGTAAAGGAGCTTCATTGTTACTACCTGCAGAAAGTAGGGTGGCTTTCTGTGTGGTGCCTGAGGGAAGTAGACCAGCTTTGGGAAAAGTTCTAGGTAAGTGCTTGTTTTTAAAGGATTTACAAATTTTTTTTCTCTTAACTTTGTGAAATGGTGAAAGCGTGCTTTTCTCATTCATACTTTTTCTAAAAGTGATGAGTAAAGGAAGATGCAAGTTTCTAGAGAACTATTTCTAGTTGTTTTTCTCAGCAGGAGACACTGTTTTCTGCATGTTTTTCTGTCCTATCTCCAATTTAGGAGTTAGTGTTTTATTTGCTGAGTTACAAATAATGCCAGTTTTGTTTTGGTACTTTCAAGTAAGATTGTGGTTCCTCCTGTGCTTCAGCTCAATGTAGTCTCACTGGCTGGTGTTCAAAGTACAGTGTGCTGTTCTCACTTGGGATGCTCAGGTGTTCTGGGCTCTTTGCAATTCATTCTGCAGTTCTTTCTGCTCCAGCTAGCTGTGCTAATCCAGACATTCCTGGCTAATGTTCTGAGAACCGTGGATGGTAACTTGTACCTACACTGTGAAAGGGACTTTGTTGTCAAAACTGGCAAATAGTCATATAAATGCTATACCTTCAGAGAAATTAACGTCCTGTCTTCCTCATAATCCTTTTTTTCTTTTCTTTTTTTTTTTTTTTAATACCTATAACTATCAAGTTCATATTGAAGGGACCATAGTCCATCTCTGAACTCTTACTAGAATCAGTGCTGAGGTGCAAGGAAAATCTGAGGGAAGGTCAGCAAAATGGTGAGGGTGTTAGAAAATCTGTTTATGAAGTGAATCTAAAGAGGTTCATGCATTTCAGTGAATCAGAAACAGACTGAGGGATAACTTGATCATTCCATATAAGTACCTATATTTGGAAGATGTAGACACCTTTTCCAGAACACTTTTTCTGTGAAAGACCTGCTGTCTAGTCCCTGCCAGTTCCCTGAGTTTAATCTTGGTAAGAGAGATGGCGTTGCAGGTATTTGAATAGTGCAAATAGAGGAGCAGATCAGCAGAGGAGAGCTTCACTTGCAGCTTTAAAAGGGAAAAAAAAAGATGAAAACTTTTTTTTTGTTTGGTATTTTTTTTTTTTAGCAATAAGATTGTGTGTGGATGCAGCAACCACTTCTTGGTACAAGGATCCCTTCATTCATCACTGTCTTTGTGGATATTCAGGAAAGAAGGGTTTCTTTTCATGGGGTAGAATGCTGTGATTCCTGTTGGGCCACAGCCTGCAGAACAGATGTCAAACTTCATTCTTGCTTGCTAGTAAGAGTTTTTCCCTGCTTGGGGGACTTGTTCTCCTGTTTGTTTAGCTCTTATTTTTCTGTGAAATATCATGGTTGGCAGAGCTCTGGATAGGGGATCTAAACCCCCATGGATGGGACTGGTTACATAATACCCAAAGTCAGAATGATGTGTGGGGTCAAATGATGGACACCTTAAGGCTTTGTTTACTTTCTTTTGCAAAGTAGGACACACATTGCTTTTTCTAGACATCAAAATGTTGAATTGCCCTTTCCAGATGTGTCTCAACAACTGAATTTCCACCTATCACAGAGCTGTGAGGTCTGATAGTGTCACCAACCCTTCCAACTCTTTCTGATACACAGGCAGTGGTGTAGGCTCTTGAATCAACCTTTCGAAAGTTTAAAACCTGGGCTTTGTGGGCAATGTGCAACACCCTGCGATAGGTAGGAAAAAGCGGTCCATCAGACCTCTGTTTGACACTTAAGACAGTGTCACATGGGAAATACGAATCCGATGTGAAAGGCCTTAATTTCCAAGTGTCAGGTTATTCACAAACACAAAGAGGGGAAATTAAGGATAGATATTAGGAAGAAATTCTTTACTGTGAGGGTGATGAGTTACTGGAACAGGTTGCCCAGGAAGGTTACTAACGCCCCATCCCTGGCAATGTCCAGGACCAGGTTGGATAAGGCCTTGCACAACCTGGCCTATGGGAGGTGTCCCTGTCCATGGCAGGGTAGGTTGGGACTAGATGATCCTTAAGGTCCCCTTCCAACCCTTAACGTTCTATGATTCCATGTGTAAGATGTAGAGTTTGGTACTAACTTTCAGAATGAGGGGCAGCAAGTACTGCGGGTAGTTTGCTTGTACTTGGAAAAACAGGGATCTCCTGTAGGTTATGTATGTATTATAGCTGCAGACCCTACAGAGAGAAGGGGTTGTGAAAATTGAAAGATGAAGCTTAGTCTCCCTTCCGTAATTAATGTCTTCTCTGCTAGATCAAAGTTACTGTTTTCAACTTTTTGAGTGTGCATGAGTAGGTAGGTGAAATACATGTTTGAGGAACCCTAGAAGGAAACTGGAATCTGGATTTGTACTGGGCAGTTTTGTCAGTTCATCCTTAAAGATTAAAAGCAAAAGTTTATTATTGTAATTTTGACTCTTTCTTTATCCCAGCAGCCAGGGAAAAGGATATACGATGTTTTGATTATTTTATTTCAAAGCTGCCTAAAGCGCCTCATTGTAGCCTGTTAGCTGGTTTAAACTGCTTTTCTTGTGTGAGGTCTGTTGCAAACAGGTCACTAACTTGTATCTCAAAAAGTTCTTGACAGGGAGCAGTGGCCCTCACCCAGTCCATCCCACTCTAGTCTAGTGTGGGTAGTCACAGCTGTGCTTGGTCAGTCTCCTTGCTCCAGGGACTGCAGAAGAAACTGTGTTTCTGAGTTTAGCTGCTGTGAATAATGTCCAAGCTGGATGGCTGGAATTGCTCTAAGAGGATGCTATGAATACTTGTCTTTATGTAGCACTGGCATCTCCGTTCAGGAGGGCCTTGAATGGAGCATCTATACTGATTTAACTGCTTCTCACATCTGTTGGAGGCTGTATGTATGTACCCTTTCAGGTCAAGAAAAATGATTTTGTAGAAACCTTGCTTTTAAAATGACTTGCTGCTCAGGATTAAAAACCAGAACGATTCCATTTTCCACTCCTGACAAGGATCTCTAAGTCTCCACGAGCACAAATACTCAGAAAGACTATCTCATTCTTTCCTGGGAGCTGTAGTGTCTTTGACAAATTGCAGGGTTTTTTTCCTTTAACTAAAGCCCTGGGGTGCTTTGCAAGATGCTCTCGGTTCTGATTCACCATCTGAGTGTGTTTGTATGTGCAGGGGGAATGAGGCTATGTTGCACGTAGCCCTAGAGGCCTCATTAAATTGTGATGCGTGGTGTCACATTTCAAACTCACAGTTCTTGCTGTCCCTAGCTTAAAACTTGATGCAAATGATGAGTAACAATGGTCCAGAAGCTGTCTTGACCAAAAAAAAAAAAAAAGGGGGGGGGGGGGGAGAAAAAAAAAGTGCAAAACAAGGTCTGAAATGATCTGAAATTTCCACTTGTTCAATGTCCTTGGGTTTTCAATTGCTCAACTCTCAGACGATGGTACTTGAGCTGTCAGAGGTGTGACATGCCCTTTACCCCCCTCCAAAACACAAAGCATTAGAACTAAGTAAGCACTTTGGAAAATACTCTTTATGACTAATGTGCTGGGATATGTTTGGTCATGTCTTTACACTCTCATTTGTGTTTCCTCAGGAAATCTATCAGTGCTGTTTTGATGAAGGTCAGCATCTGTACTCATTTAACTAAAAGAAAAGTATCAAGAAGGTCAGCAGCTCTCTTAGACCTGAGAGAATAATTAGCAATAAATTATTCTACTACACAATTGTATTTTTTTCCTTATTTGTTAATTGTCTTCAGCCAACTTATAAAATGTGTCAGCACTAAAAGAATTATTCACTAAAAACTACTTGACAAATAGTTTGAAAGGGTGCTGGCAGGTGCTGTGGAGGTGGCATGTTCCCTGCCTGGAGGAAGGCCAACAGGGTCACACCGTGGTTGAGAATGGGGCAGGACACATGCTATTGGGCTAACCTTGGTGTGGAGAAGAGGTTCCTATTGGCCATGCGCAGTTTCTGTTCCTTTCAGCTCCAAGGTGCACTCCTGATATCCCCAAAAAATCCCCAGGTAGGCAGCAGCAGACTAGTCTTGAGGTTTTAGAGAATGCAAGTTGCCATTTGTTTGCTCAGAAGAAAAAACTTTAGTTGGAGTATGTTAATATCAAGCTCTCAAGACTAGCAAACCGAAAAAAGTCATCCCTGTGACAGGAAGAAGCTGGTGTTATTTCAGAGAGGTCATGGTACTGTGAAATGGCTTCAAATGGTGACTCAGTCAAGTTGCGATTTCTTTTTTTCCTTATTTTTTGGCAAATGTGTTCTGTATGTACATCTTCCCCTTTGGAGCTGAGCCTAAAAATAGGCATGAAAAAAGATGGAAGAACAATGTGCTGATGGTGTTTTGGTGAATGTCTGTCTTGTAGAAGTCTGAGTCGAGATGTAAGATTTGCACCACAAAGTGTTAAATAATCTCCTTCATGTGTCAGCAATTATTCCCATGAATGAGAACTATTGGAAGAATCTGTCTGCATCAAATTCAGGTCCAACTCTGTTCTTGTGTGAAACACTAATACAAACCAGAAATAATAATCGTTGCTGATCTGTGCACTCAGTACACTACTTTTAAATTATGGCAAGCAAGCTGTTCTTATAGTTACTTAATAGATTTAAGTGATGCAATTTCTGACTTAACAGTATCTCAGAGGGGAAAACAAGTCTATAATAAAACACTACTTCATTCAGAATTTGTTTTTGTGTAATGGAGCTTATGGGCAACATCTTTGTGGAGTCTGCCTGACTGTTTTAAAACTCACAATTTTGTGTGTGACTGGATGCAGTAACTTGTTGACTTTTGCTTGTCCTTGTGTTTGTCCTTTTTCTAGGAGTATCTAAAAGTGTTGACCCAAAGGCCGCTTTCTATAGTGGTAAAAGATAAGCCTGTCCCTATCTAGATTAGTCTTTAAACTTCAGGGGCATAACTCAAGGAGGACAAAGATGTACTGTTAATGAAATGAGCTCAAGTACTGGCAATCACGATAATTCCTCAGGATATGTTTGATTGAGTATTATGCTGGCTAGTAAATAACTCTCCACCTGCACTGATTTCTTCTAAAATTTGTTTGCATAGTTCATGCTTAAGTGGATTTAAGATATCTTCAGAATAATCTTGACATGAAGAGGCTGCCAGAGGACAAGAACAGTCTTTCCTCATTGGTTTACTTGTTCCACAGCTTGGAGAATCACAGCTAATTGATACTGTTTCCATTTAATTACACATAATTTTTCTGTTTTGCTACCCAGTGAGCCAGGAGAAGAAAACAATACTCTGTCTACATGCAAATCTTCCAATCAACAATTTAAAACCTTTATGCTCCCAAATTTGTTCTCTTTATTTCAAAATGAAAATGTATGTGCTTGGGCAAGTTCTTACAAGTTTTCATCAACTGGGGTTACTGTTACTGACATTCAGACCTGTAATTTAGGGCAAGAAGCTTCTCCCTCCCATTCCCTGTACTCTGTGGCTCAAGGTCAACACTCAGGCCTGGTGTCAGTGTTTCCAGCTCCCATCTTTTTGGGAGGAGGTGTCCCACAAAGAGTAGATGTTCTGGTACATGTGCTTCTTGTGCTTAGAACTGAGGCCCCTTTCATGCTGACACATCCCACCTTCAACCCTGTGCAGGAATGGCGGTACCTGTGTTTTGGTGAATGCTGTGGTGCAGGCACCTGGAATGTTGCATCGATTGTACCGGTTTAATGAAAGGTGCTGAGGCAAAGACTGGATATAGAGGGATAGGGTGGGGAAGTTAGAGGCTTCAGAGGAGAGTTTTTAAAATTGATACTCCAAGGCAGAAGCCAATGGGAGTTTCCTGGGGACTTGAAAGGAGCTCTTGGGTGAAGAAGAATTTTTTCATGGATGGGGGGAATGTTGCTGGAGCCAGGCAGGAAAGATGTATGTCCACTGCCTCTTGGCAGTAGAGTCAGCAGAGGCCTATGCAAAGCTTTTGGAAGGAAAATGGGAAATGCTGTAGGGAGGAGGAAAGGGGGAAGGCTAAAAAGTATTTTTAGTAGAGAACTGCCCATGTTTCCATGAATGATGGCAGAGCCTTCCTGCTCTAGTTTGGAAAAGTAAATATTGGCTGTGGGAACAGTGCTCCAGATACACTGAATCTGCTTTCCTAATGTTGGTGGGCTCAACCCTGTGGACCTGAGGCTTATGTTTGGTTAATCAAGATGCTTCAGAGGATAGGAAGGCTGATTTTTGCCTTGCCATGCCTTTTTCTTTAGCCAGACACCAACTTTGCTCCCCAAGCAAAACCAGGCAATCTGTGTCCCAAGCAAGCCTTGCTGACTTGTACTGCAACTTTATGATGAAGACCTGAAAGCTGATCTTACAATGTGACAAAAATATGGAGGGTTTTAAAGAACCCATTGTATAACATCAGCTGTGCTTTTTCTTGTTCATGAGAAACTTTTTCAGCACAAGTGGAGCATTGAGTCCAGTTGTTTGGATGAAGGATGGGGTCTCCTGGCACTTTATTGCACAGAGGTGGGAAGCCACCAGGTGCTGTGGGCCAGCTGCTCTCAGTGGGGCTGTACTGTGTGGGATCTCCCCAACTCCCATGGCCAGGACGCCCTTTTGCCCTGGAGACTGTGGCATCTCTCATCTCTTTTCTTTCCTTCCCCTTCTCTTTTAAATTCTTGCAAACCCATCTGTTTGTACCAGGGCTGGTGACTAATGCAATAACTCTTATTAGGTCAAAATAGCTGAAATCATACGGCAATTACACATGCACGCTCACATGCACACAGAAGGGTTGTTCCCCCTGCGCCCCCCTTTTCCCATCTCTGGAACAAGACATTCCCTCACTGTTCCGAGGGCTGGAGCAGCTGCCCAGCTGGCAGGAGCAGAGATGTTAATGCTGTCAGTGAAAGGATGAGTCACTTTGCAAAAGTTATTTAGGAGGGTCACCCTTCTTGTCCCCTGTCCCCTCCA
This sequence comes from Dryoscopus gambensis, assembly GCA_013389985.1. Classification (NCBI taxonomy): domain Eukaryota; kingdom Metazoa; phylum Chordata; class Aves; order Passeriformes; family Malaconotidae; genus Dryoscopus; species Dryoscopus gambensis. Next base: position 99,818 of record WEIT01019981.1, on the reverse strand, counting down.
GCCACCGATCCTTTTGGGTTCATCAGATGCTGGAGGTCTGCACTGGCTGCTGCCCCCAGAGAGCACAATGAAGGCTTGTCAGGGCAAGAAGTCTCCTGATGGGAGTTATAAAAATGAGTAGTCCCGTGTTTGACTGATCTGTTAGTCTCCTGAAAAAAGCTTCTGCCTGTCTCAGAAGCATGTGATACTAGCTTCAAGACTGCCCTCTTCTTTCTTTCTGTGTGTGGTGGTTTTTTTTTTTCCTTAAAGTTAATTAGAAGGGAGCTCCCAATGTGTGAGAGGAAATGAGAAGTGAAATATGTAAGGAGAACAGAAAACTGTAATACAACTTCCTTTTGGTTCTTATTTTTTTGGAAATAGGTCACTAAAAATCTGCCTCCTTCCTTGGAAAAAACAGTTCCTTTAAGTTTTTTGGGGGATGCACAGCTCTTCTAAGACCTGTCTCCAGCTGAGACTCCTTTCATGATCTGAATCTTCTCCTCAACCCATAAGATTGTGACTGATATTTGGTGCCCCTCCAAACTCCTGTGAGACCCGAGTGCCCCAGGAGCCAAATCTGGCACAAGCACTACTTTCTCCCTCAGTGAGAAGTTAGCAATGTGCTCCCAAGTCAGCACCAGGTTTGTCAGAGAGCAAACTTGGCTTGTTTACTTTCTCAACTGGGAAAAGTTCTGACTTTTGGGAAGGTAGCATTTGAAAGAAACCTGGAGGCAAACTGCTGTGAAGGCTGGTATTGGTGTAGTCACTGTAGTTTTGTTTATTAGGTATGTTCTGATAAAGATAAAATAAAGGTCTGTTTATCCTGACTATTTGCTATGCTTTTCAATTCTCTCTCTCAGCCTGGAATTGCTGGGTGGTTGCCATGGCTGTGCCAGTACACTCTCAGGCATGCAGTGATGGAGACCAAGCCCTGCAGTTCCCCTTCCACAGAACATGGCCTTTCAGGCACAGAGTTGTGCTGAACAGGTCTGGTGTCCTCTGCATGGCCTAAACCACCTTAGGTGAGGATGCCAACCTGCAGAGTTCTGGTTATTAACTGTAAAACTAAGCTGTTGCTGGGGTCATGCTGATGAGGTGGGACTGGAAGTTGTTCTAGCCTCTTCTGTGATTTTTCAGTGTGTAAAGTGAGCATATGCATGACATGCATGGATTGCATGGAGCATCTTCTGTGTCCTTCTGCTTGAGTCTATGGCACCTGTGAGAGGCTGCTGAAAACTTTCTATCACTTCTTAATGTCACTAGTTTCTCTGTCTTCTAATGTGTCTGCTAGAAGTTGCATTGGCTGCTAGGAGGATTCAGTTTCCTTGATTCCTTGGTCCTCACTTTCCTGTCATTGGTTTGGAAATTATGGGAATATTTTTTAAATTTAGTAGACGGAGAAAGAAGAAAAAGAAAAAAAGACAAAATTTTTTTAGGAGATTCAGGCATCCTTGATGACAATAGTTCTGGCTGGATAGAGGAAAAAAATTCTGAATCAAATCTTTTGTTGCTTTTAACACTTAAAATGTTTTGACACTTCTCATCATTCCTTTAGAAATGTTTCTCATCACTTCTTAAGTGATCTGCTCATGACAGACAGGCATGCAGTCCCTTTCAGGCTGTGCCACAACGGAGAAGTGCTGGCTCACAGTACTGATGTGGCAGAGACTTCCACTGATAGCCAGTTGCAGGTTTCCTTCTGAGCACCCTATGCCCTTGCTGGAACAGCTAAATCTAGCTGGTTAATCTCACAATTATCTTATTGTATTTTTTTATTCCAGATGATCTGATGCTGATATAACAAAAAAAGTAATTCCTTATTTCTAAAGGCCAGAAAAGTGTGCATAAGTGCACAGGTGTACATGTTTTCCTCCTTTTCCTCCCTCAGTGCAGCTTTCCCCTGGTGTACAAAGGTAACTGTTTAATTTGGTAGATAACTTGAAATTCTGGTGTTTGAAAATGGCAGGCAACCTAGTTAAGCAAACTTGTATATGTAAGTGGGAAAGAATGGTCTCTTGATGGCATTTATATTAATATATTTTTAAGATAATATGTTCTGTTCCTTGCTACCTCCCTGGAAAGATATCTGTAAGCTGACCATGAAATAACAAGTGACTAAGTGTGCTGATAGAAAAAAATACAAACTCAGAAAACTCATCAGTGGCAAACCGGTCTCGTGTCATTTTGTGGGTGTCTAATTGGCCCCATGTAAAATACCAAATTAAGCCTGAATATTCAGATTAGAGGACTTAAATAGCCTCTACCAGAAGTTTATTCTGTTCTCTGATATTTTTGTCCTATTTTCAACCTTTATAGAGGTGACACATCCCTGCTCAGCGTTACTGGCTGCGTATTGTCAGTCTGGAGTACTGGCGCTCCATCTGTGAGCTCCGGCTAGCAGCAGGTACTGTAAATCATAGAGGCTGTGAAGTTTTCTGAAGGACAAATCGCAGTCTCTGTGTAGAAAATTGCTGTATCTAGTAGCCAGGAGTGGCTCTTGGTTTGTTAAACGCTGCTGGGATGTGTTTCGAGATGCTTTAACCATTGTGAATCAAATGCACAGAAACCACAAGCGCATTCATATGTGTCTTGCACCTCCCATCTTCCTCATGTGTTCACTATCACACTCATGCATATGCTTCTTGCCTCCAGAAGAACTGAGCTGAAATGGAGCATTGGGCTGTTCCAAGGTTTCCTTTTAGATTTGGGAATGGAGAAGGTTGAGTCACCCAAAAAGCATGTGTCCCCACGCTGCTACAGGCTGTAATGGCTTGGATGGGAGGGACCAAAGCGTAGTGGGTCCGGTATCTAAATAGCCACAGTCTGGAAGTCTTCTGGTCTGTAATGACACAGGCTGCTTTGTGGTGATGTCCTTGGAGACTCAGCTTGGCTGGTTTAGAAGCAGGTGCCATTTGGATTCAGATGTGCACCTTTTGCACAGGTTTTTGGATCTGTTCTTCCTAATATTGTAGGATGTCCTATGGGATGCCAGTAGATGAGTGCTCCCAGGAACTTAATGGTGACCAACAGGGTGAAAAAGGTTAAGCAAAGGGACCTGCCTAAGAGGATGAGCCAGCAGCAGCCCAAAATAAGTAGTTCTCACAGTCGGATGTGGTGGAAGAGTGCTTAAGGCAGATAATTGCTTGTGAATCAAATGCAGCAAAGCCCAGTCAATGTGGACTCTACAGTGCTGATGGTCAAAGCTGACCCTATGTGTTGCATATGGGACTGCCAGTGCTGGTCAAGGTGGGAAGAAGGGGTGTGACGGGTAAGTGGGAAGCCTTGGGGGCTCTCTGTACCGTCTCTGCTTGTGCAACCCTGCTCCATCTCCTTAACTTCAGACGGTGTGCAGAGACACCCTTGGACTAATATGGATGTACTCAACAACCATCTGCGGGGAACTGTGCCTGGAGAAATTGCCCTGGCACATCCCTCAGTACATCCTTGGGACATCTGTGCGTGCCTAGCTTCATCCTCTGTATTTCCAGCTCTTCACATGAATTCTTGAGGGAGATGAGAAATGAAGCTATTCCTAGAAATTCCACTGCACTTACATGTCTTTTTTCCTTAACTGGCGGACTCGTCCTTGCTTCTTTTTGGTGCCAATGTTAACACGTCTTTTGGCTGTTATGGGTAGTTTTTAGACTTGTTTAGAAGAATCTCCTCCCTTTTCCCTGTGTGCCACTTACTGTGCTCTGGGTAATGGTGCAGGCCCATGGATGTTGAGTATTTCACTTTATAGGTTTTTCAGTCAACACATTTCTGTCCCAGGAAGAACCTGGGCTCAGCCCAGAGCAGCACTGTGGTACAGGGAACAACAAATGTGTTACAAATGATTTCTGTGCAGTGCCTGTGCTGAATGGAGCACTCTAAGTAATGAAGCATCGTTTTGGCTTTAGGGTAGCTGTTTACAGCCTGGTATGAAGACTGTGCGTAAAGCCTCAAGAGAAGGGCATGTATGTATGTTCCTATGCATCAAATCTCCTTGCTTGGGCTGCCTTGCCATCCTGTGCAAGACTTTCATACAAAATATGTTTGTGTCCTTGGTGTGCCTGCCTTGGTGCTTTTGAAAACAGGAGAGAGATGTGCCTCCTTTAGGGCTGGCCCTGCTCCAGATTTCCTGGAGCCCCAAATGTGCCCCACAGAGCACACTTGCCACCACTGAGCACTGCTGTTAATGCTCCTGGCACCAAAATACAGTTGGTGACTTCTGCCTCTTCCTTCCCGGTCAGTCATGAAGGGGGAAACAAGGGGGGGAGGTAAAAAAAAAAGAGGTAAAACCCCACAAAGCATGTGTATTGAAGGAGAAAATTTCCCAGCTCAGTTTGGGACCAACCTGCTTTCCACCCTGCTGCCTGGGGGACTGTTTTCAGGGGTGATGCCTTTGGCACCATGCCTGACAGCAGCCATCCTCTTCAGTTTGCTGCTCCTAAAACACACTTCGGGCAAACTGCATTTCTGAGCCCAGTTCACAGGAGTCTTCTCACTTAGAATTTAATTGCACACTGGAGTAAAACTGAGATTTAGGGGGACTTGAGTGAAGCTTAAAGAGAGGGAATATACGGTTGAGACCTGGATCTCAGTTGCAGCCTGTAACTGCCCTGTTGCACCAAGCAAGACCTGCAGCTGAGGCAGGCCTGGTCCCTCCCTAGTGTTAGCAGCTGCGTATAAGGAGTGACAGTGGGACTGACTACCCCTGTTAGGGCAGGAGTTTGGATTTTGTTGATCCTGCACCCTGAGTGCATCAGTGATGTGCAGGCAGGAGTGATTATCTCCATCCACCTGCACAGGTCTGTCCCTGGACCCCATCTTAGCTGAGGTGCTGTCTGGACCCCCAGAGGTGATGCTGGATGGTCTCCAGAGAGAGATCAGAGCTGTGGCTTTGACGGGGGAGGATGTAGAATTGGATGGGAGCCCTGCACAGGAACTGTGTTTGGGTTGTTGCGGGAATGGGCGATACAAAGTAACCCCTCTTCCTTGTCCTTGTTCCCACAGAGATTTCATAGAGGGTTTATGCTGTTGACTTCGTTTCCCTATTGCAGCGGGAAGTTCAGGCCCCTGGGGACTCTGTGTGTGTGTGTGTCAGAGATCAAAGGAAGGGTGTGGGAAACATGGTTTCTCCTATTTGTCCCTGCCTGGGAACCCCTTCCAGAAGGCCTGTTCGGCTCTTATCATCCCTGACCATGAGACATAAACTGATTTCCTCCAATCTGAGTAGCTCCAGGTAGTTTAGGATTGACCCTATGGGCTTTGCCCATTGCATAGGTGGGCTTTAGTTGTGGTGGCTCACTGCCAAGGACGGGGAGCTTTGAAATGGTGTTTTCTGGTTTTGGCATCTGGTATCAGAAATGTATTGTGGTCAAAACAAGTAATTTTCTCTTCAGAAGAGTAAGCCCAAGAAAGCTGTCTAGCAAACTTGTCCAATTCTGTGGGGTTTTATTCTTAGTTTCAACAAGTAAGTTGAAGAAAAGTAAGTATGGACCTCACACAACTCTGGTTGGAGAAAGCATGCAATTCCACCCATGAAGCAGTGTTTCCTAAAATAACAGCTTCGGGAACCTCTGCAATCTGTTTCCCTGTCTCTTACCCTTTTACAAGAACTGAGGAGTCTTTCAGCATTGTGAAGCCAGGCTGTGAAATAGCAACCAGAACAAGAGTGCCTCAGTCTCTCGCACTCTGTCTGGGGAGCTACTGGGCTATTATTAGCAGGGGATACCAAATACATTCTGTAAATATTTGAGAAGCCCTGTGAAGACACATCCTCTTTTGTGAGCCCCGCAATCGTTAAACCCAGGCAAAATGCAATGGAAGAGCCAGAGCAGTTCACACTGATCACCCCATTTTGTTCTTGTCTGTGTAAGGAAATGCACTTGGATGCCTCTTGGGTCAAGGGTGAAAATTCTGTCCCTAATTCTTGGCAGAGAGGGTTTATTTGCAAGTGGAGATTGGACAGCTGAGCTCCTGAGCCCCCGGGCTCACACGTGGTGGTCTCCTGGCACAGAACTCGTGTGCTGGGGTCTGGGAGCTGGTCTGAAGGGTCAGCAGGCTCCTCCAGTGTACTGCGAGGTGTCAAACTTTTAGCGGGGGATTTCCTTACAGCTTCTCGTCCTCTTTCGGAGCAGGAATAACCCGCAATCTCGGTTTCCATCGCTAGAGGGAGGAAAACTACACGGAATTTTCACCATCTCTGGTCTCTGTTCTGTCCTTCCACTCCAGGCAGGAGAGCAGATGCTCTTAGAACCAAATAGGTGCGGAACAGGTAGAATTGTAGTAGGTGGCCTGTTTTCCTTCGACAGAATTTAATGAAAAAAACACAAACCCAATCTTTAACAAAAGCCAATAGCAACTTTTTTGTATCCTTGAAGCAGTGTACCACAGACACCTCTTCTTTTTTATTTGAAAACATAGCAAATTGAAATTAATTTAAGAGAAAGATGATGACAGTTTCAACCTAGGAATAGGAACATGGTTGTAAAGACGACCTTATCCCATCAGAAGTACTAGAGAACAACTTCCCTTTGCTTTCAGCAGCTGTTTCATGAAACCTGATAGCTCTTTACGAATCTGCCCTAGACTTGTGATTGTGAAAATTAGCTAAGGTCAGCTTCGTCACCAGGACAGCACTAACTATCTATGCTGTTTTTACCTTCATCTGAGATTAAGGGGACCATCCATTTTCCCTAAATGATGTGGTTGGGTTAAAGTGGATATGTCAGAATGATCTACTGGGTCTGTAAGAAGAAAACTAAGGATGTATCTCTGCTCTAGACTTTTTTATGATGGCCATGGTCATAGCACTGTGCTGTATACTGCTGCAGGCAAACGTGTTGCTGTCTCTTGGAAGATATGCTTTTGACAGGGTGCTCTTGAGGGATGACAGTAGACTGGTATTTTTTTAAAATAATGTTTAAAATGAAAGAAAAAAGGTAAGACAGTTCATTGCAGCATGGAAATAATAGTAATAAAAATAGTAAGTAAAATAATAATAAAAATAGGAAGCAAAACTGACCAAGAATGAATGTGACCATAGCCTGTCTGTTACTCAAGCCTGAACAGAGAAAAAACAGAGACACTAACAAGTCAAGAAAAAAGGCACATGTGTGGGTTTTTGTTCTTTTTTAAAAAAAATTATTTATATTTTTAAGTACAAGCTATTATATATTGTTGGTAGCACTAGAAATCAAACAAAAAAGTCAACACTTTTTAAATTACATAATGAAAGGAAACAGGAATGGTGCAGGACTTTAACTCTGGAGAGAATTTAAAGATGAAGCTATAATGAGATTCTTAATGTGTGACTCAGAGGTGGTCACACTTGTAACTCTGTGGGTCATTATCAGGAGGGGAAAAGGCCAGGGTAGGACTGTACTGAACGTGCACCCCTCCTTCCTCCCACCTTTATTTTTTGATGCAAAAAGAAATGTGCAAAATGTGGCTTCTGGCAGTGAAAACAGCACGAAAGGGCTGAAACAGCAGCAGGTCCCTGTAGGACAGGACAGGGGGGTATTGGGTTGTACTCTGGGTTCAGCCTTCCTCGGGGAAAGCCTCATCTGGCTTTGGTGTTGGATGGGGCTGGCAGTGGTGGAAAGGAGGCAAATTTCATCATCCAAAGCCCGTCCAAGCATTGCCGGCGCTTGGGAAGAGAGGATGGGTTCCAGGAGGGGATGAGTGCCCGAGAGGAGGGTGTGCCAAAAAGATGTGGCTGGCAGCGGAGCAGCTGGCCTCTGCTGCTAACTCAGATTGGCTTGCCCAGGAGGATCCTAATTACAGCACAACTGCTGTCTCCATAATCGCTGCGGCAGGAGCAGCGCGGGCCATAAGGCACTGAAAGGGACCTGGATGTGGCAGAAGAAGATTATATTAGAGTTACTGCGCTCTGTCCTGGCCACTGAGTTGCACAAAACCTACCAGCTGTCAGGGAGGAAGAAATGGGTCACCCTCAGCATAGGCTTTTGCAAATAATGTCATTGACTGCTTATATACCAACAATGTGATTGCACAGTGAGGCTGGGTTATGCCTAACTGAGAGCATTCGTGGGGAAAGCTTTGGAAATGCAATGAGTCTGCCTGGGCACTGGGGTCTGATTTGATAAGCAGCAGCTACTTGTGTATGATGGGAGTAACAAAAGATGCTCAGACAACTCCCAGTGAAGGACTATAGCCGTGTGGGATGTTCCCTGTGTACCAGGAACACTGGCCCTCACCCACTCGCACCATCCACTGACAGATGAAATCATCCTTGACAAAACTTGAGCCTGGCAATTATCAAGAAAAGCAGCGATAAGCAATAAGAAAATTATGCTTCAGGATGTGAATGTTATTATTTTTTGTTTCCTGGCATGTTTCCAAGGTCAGCTTCTTCAGATATATTTTGAAATCAAAATAGTAAGCTCAGACAACAAGCATTCGGGGGACTGCATCAAAGCAGATGTGATTTTTGTAGTATGGGCAGTGTGCTAACAATTGGAGGTTACTGCTTATGCCTGTTGCATTTAGGATCTAGGGTAGAAGTTGCTCCCACCACTTCATTTATGGGACAGAAGCATCAAAGATTTTACAATGCTCTTTTTGGAAGTGCTCCCTCAGAAAAGGACTGTGAAATGTTAAACCGCATCTTTGACTTTCAGGCGAAGTGCTTGCTGAGTGGAAAATCTGGTGCTTAGTCCCTAGATGGAAATAAGGGGAGCGGGGTGCAGGTAAAGTGTTATTCCCTGCATCCTCCCACTTGCTTCCCAGCAGGAGAGAGCCCCCGCCTGCTTCCCCACAGGCTGTGCCCGAAGCATACATTTTTCTCTTGTGCCACACTTTAATCACATGCAATCACCTTATGGATAGCCAGGGCAGTAATGGTGATCTTAAACATTGCTGGATGCCTCACATTCGCTTTATCTAAGTCTGTTCACACTGTTGCAGCTTTTCTTGCTGGTGACGATGTGGCGGAGAAGGACAGAGTGAGAGAGTGAGATAGTGTGGAAGTGGGAGGCCGTGCCAAGGTGACGAGCTATTTTGCATTGGCATCTGATGGTGCTAATCAGGAACCATGTACTTTAGAAGGTGTCTTTTGATAATGTGCTTTTATAATTTAACCCTCCTCTTATTTTTGGATATATAATTTGTGTAGGGTTTACAACCTGAATCTGCTTAGGTGCCTCTGGTTTCTGACACAGCAGCAGCCTTTGAATCAGCGAGTGTCTGCTCTTGCTGCTTAATCTCTGAGGCAGCCAATTTGGGGACAGAAGGAGTTTTTACTTTATCTGCTCCAAACACACTTGTATTTTATTCCTTTGTATTGGGAAAGCAGGGGAAAAAAAAGGCAAAAAAAGAAAAAAAAAGGAAACAAGTGCTGTGTGTGTGAGCACGTGTGTGTGTGTTTATATAGTATGGGAGACAGAGACTAAACTGAGCAAGTGTGGGAGGGTGAGAACCTTTATTGTGCAACAAACTGATGGCACCAAATATGCTGCATTTGTTGTGAGTTAAAAGGTTTATACAAAGATTTTCTTAGTAGTGTCTAAGATCTTAATAGGGTAATTAATCTTTCTAAGTGTTACTGCCAGATTATGGGATCAGCTATTACCCCTGGCTACAGAGTACTCCTTTGTGTGTTGCTATGAACAGGACTAAGTGATGAGACTACTCCGTTTGCCAAACAAAGATATGGTTGCTGCTAGCTTGTTTATGTTTGAAATGTGTTTTCTGGTGCAGTAAGAGTAGGCTGCACCATTTCTTTGGGAATATTGGTGCCCTTTAAAATGAGTCTTATTAGGATTGGAAGGGGATGAAGCACTGTAGAATTTCCAGAGCTTTAAAGAAAAGTGCATATATACTTTAAGAGACATAATGGTGAGTTGTTTGGTTTGACAATTTTATTTTTTTTTCCAAGCAGGAAAATAAATAGCTAATGTAATTGTAAGAAAGCAGCTGTAGGAATAGATAAAAAGTGGTCTCTACTTAAAAACTTCTACATGGAATGCAGAAGCCAAACACTTTAGTTGAGGAATTAAAATCCAAGTTGTGTTGCAGCAGGATAGGGTAGGACATAGAGGACGTGGAAGAATTTTCTCAAGAAATAAGCTTTGCTCAATCCTGTTTATTCATAAGAGTGAGTCAAAACTAAAGGTTGTTTTATTTACTAGATAAGGGAACTTTTTTTCCCAGGGACATTGCAGACAGAGGGGCAGGGAGAAGAGGAAAAAGCAGCATACTACCCAAGGGTTGTCAATGTTGAAACAACTGGGTCATTCTGGAGAAATGTCTGCTTGGCCAAATTTTGACATCCCCTGTACTGCTGAAGGAGCAACCTCTGATCAAGGTCAGTATAAACTACGCTGTCCACATCATTTAGCCTGGTCCAGTGAAGGCTGTCATGCTCTTAAGTGACGATAAAGGAAAACTCCAGCTCGAGGCTTTAATACATAACATAGCTGGCTTGAATCTAGGATTGCTTTTAAGCCATCCCAGAGGCATCACCTGTAAGTGACTGTTCATGTGTGGGTGAGCGTGCTTCATGTGTAGTACCAATGGTGACCCTGTCACGTGTTGAGATTAAATGCTTTGGGCTGGTTCAAGTTGCTGGCTTTTTTCTAGGCATTGGGTGGGAGGACACACTCACAGGGTATGTGAGAGGAAACCTTTGCTTTGTGGCTGGAGAGGTGGTCATTTTGGAGAAAGGCGAGGAAAAGGGTGGTCATGGAGGCTGGAGTAGGAGGAGGAGGGGGTGTTGCCACCTTCTGCCTTGCTGGAACCCAGTGATGCTGATGGCATGCTGCAAGCCTGGGGTTAACAGGCTCCTTCCCTTTATGAGGGCAGGTACCTCGTACAGGGTCAGCTGGAGGGTCTAGCACCGCCCACTCATCTCTGTGGCCACCATGGGGCTGTGTGCTCTCTTCTTTGGTTTACAGCTGAGCAGTGATGAAAAGGAGAAGTTGCAGAACTTCGTTCACCCTCTTCTCAGTCTCAGCAGGAAGTTTACATTTATACAAGGCTTGGAGATTCTTGAAACTGTGCCAAACCACCAGAATAAAGTCATAATGCTACAGTTTGGCATAGTGTTGAAGAAGACTTCCCTAGGGCACACTGTGTGGAAGTAGGATTGAAGAGGATAGTCAACCAGGCCTTGTAGATGTTTATTCTAGATGGTGACATGCCCCTGCCTGGCTTGTCCCTAGACTGAGATGGTGAGATGCCAGCACCGCTGTCCTGGTAAGGCCTGTACAGTGCTGAGCTGCTCCTGGTGGGCTCGTTTGGCTTCCTTTGTGGCAGCTCCTGCTGGCTGGCCACTTGTTAGGACCCAGGGAGGAGCATGACACTGGGGATGCTTACCTGGTCCAGAGGCTCTGGGGAAAGGAGCTGCTTAGCTGATGGTGATTGGGGGGGGGAACCACCAATTCCTCCCACTGGGCTGCCTCAGTGGGGCTGTTCAACAAGGACAGAAAAGAAGGGTGATACTTATCCCACATCCCTAGGAGTCATGATGATTGAAAGCCCACCATGGCTTTCCAACCTGCTGCAGAGTCACCATCCTTGCTTAAGTGATTGGAGTATGCCTTCTAGGAATTGAATATTTGCCTGAAAGCTACAGTGAGCTTCTGGCTCCATCCTGGTGTCCCAGCACATGCAGAGCCTCTCCCCCCACACCTAGCACTGGGATTTCTCACTCTGTAGTGCTGCAGAGATGTGCTTTTTTTTGTAAGTAGGTGTCTTCATTGGTCAAATTAAATTTACAGCTTTCTGCATTCAGTATTTGGGATGTAATTTGCTTTACAAATCTCAATTTGATTCTAGAGGTGATATGCAATGTGAGATGCTAAAAACTCTGAAAGAAAGTCTTTGAAGATAATTACAGCTACCTTCCCACAAAGAAGCTCTAAGGGTTATAAGGAAAAAACCCAAACAAATCCCTATTAATACAGAGTTAAGATGACCCAGTTGTAGCAGAGACCTTTCCAAAAGAAAAATTCAAATCCAGGAAGTAGAGAATCAATGTACATGCCAATAAAACAGTAACTCTGGCCCTCTGGAGCTGGTACTGCTCACTGGGAATTATCTGCAACCACCCCAGCTGCAGTCACTGTATTAGCTGGAGCAGTATTGAATGGTGGGAGGATTAGCTGGAGTTTGGCAGAGCTTGGAGGATAAAAGGAAAAGATTTCAGGGTGTGTGAGAAGAGAAGCTGAATGCACATACCTGTGTGTGCGTATGCAAGTGGGGGAACTTCAGAATTTTACTTCAGCAATGAGACGCAGTAAGGAGACCTGTCTAGAAATGGGGATTCAATGGTGAAAGGCATAAGATAATATTGACTTACAGGTTTAGTGCTGGAGTGGGGTGCTGCTGTAGGCTGTGTATCTGGGTGTGGGTTAGATGTGCGTAGCTTCCCTGTGGCACAGCACACCTGCAGTGCAGTTAGCATTGGCGCAAGGAAGGTGTTGGATGCTGTCTCACTATGGTCATCGGGGGTCATCCTCCTTTCCTTGCATCTACAAAGTGTGTTGTCGGGGAACTGAGGTCAAGGAACAGTTGTGCAGCTGAATTTTCTTATTTTCAATGGATTGCTTATCCGGACTGATACGTATTTCTGGGCAGCCCAGATTTTCTGATAGCAAAGTTTTGTCAGTGAATTTGCTACGTTTATTCAATAGTAATAGAAATGGGTTTTTTTAATCTCATTTTTTAATTATTGAAAATAGTGGTGGCTTAAGCAGTTGAAGTTAACATGTAGGTTTTTGCTCGATATATATATATCACTAAAAAGGAAATAGGGTGTCTTACAGGGTGTATGTAACAAAATCAATTCTGTTACTGGGTAATTGAAATTATAGTACTGTTTTGAAAGGTCTGTGGGCTAGCAGAAGAGGAAAGGAATTCAAAGTTGTGGTCTGTCTCTCCAAGTCTTCAGTATCGTCTCCAGTGGGGGCTGCAACAGCTGGCTGATACATCTCCATCCTGCCTGCCTGCATTTCAGGCGGGGTGTAGTCTGAGTCGGCAGAGATTTCAGACCTCTTTGAAGACTCAACCTTTTAACAGGACAGGTTTCCTGGCCTGCGTGTGAGCCAAGCTGGCCCTCTGATATGTCAGATACACCTGAACCTCTTCTCTTATCCCTGGTTTTTGGCAAACCTGCAATATGAGGAAAACGTTGCAGTGAAGTGCTAACATTATTTCAAGAAGGAGCTAAAAAAAGCCCCGGGGAGAGAAGAGATTTATTAACAAGTCATGCGACTTTGGTATGCCTCAGGCAACATTTTCAAACTGTTGCTCTCCCAAATCAGTCGCTATAATTATACCACTTTCCAAACAGAAAAGGACAACATGGGAAATTCATCTAATGTAATATCATAGGCCTGAGCCTAGAAGCAGAACAAAATGGGTTATTGTAACACAATAGTAAAATAGGTGTGACTGCAGGATAGCGGGTCAAAGCAAACCTTCAGATGAGTAATTATTTCTTACTATCCTACTTGTTCTATTTCATCCTTAGGTATTTAATTACACAGTTTTCCTTTTCTCCTGTCCTAACATGCACCACCAGGTAATTTTTTTTCTTTGAGCCTTGGAAACAGTATGACTTGAGTGCTTTATGGGAGCTGCTCTCCTAAAAATAAAACTTTGAACAATCTGAGCAGTGGTAGGACCAGATTTTGTAATTATGGCTCTGTCTGGAGGGTATAAGATGGATGAGGGTGTCCTTGTGCTGGGTGCTGTACCTTTTGTGTTAAGGCAGGAACTTAAAAGCAGTAGAGCTCTCAAGAAAACCACTACATTCTGTGCCACTTGCAGCCCTTGTTCGAGGTTAATTCTGTCCTTTGAAATGGGTTAGGTGGAAGTTCAAGCAGGATGTTGCCTCAACACTGTCCCTATCTGGGGATGAGAGACTAACTTCTTTGCAAGGACGTTCACTGGCTAAATGTAGTAAATGTTGCCTCTGTGTTACTAGCCTGGAAAAATAGGACTCAAGTGTTTTCTTAAAAAAACCCCCCAAATCCCTGCCTGCTTAGGTGCTTACAATGTTCCTGTCATTTTAGTCCTCAAACGCCTACTATTCTAACATCTCAGCTGATAGCACAGTGAAAAGTAAATCTCTCTCAAGCATTTTCCTCCCTCTGAGTAATAGCTAATCTAATAATAGTTTGACTCCTACTACCACAATAGCTCTCTTTATAAAATGTGTAGAGGGAGGAGGCTAAAGATTTCATCTCCTCTGTGGTGATCCCAAACTCCTTGGAAGTAGTATAAGAGTACTGAATTTGGGCCCTGCACTGCTTATTTATCACCCTGCAGACCTTTTCCAAGCTTAAACGTTTCTCAGATTTGGCTTTAAAAAAGCCAGCAAACCCAAGCAACCAACCCTCCCCAGCAATACATGTCCCTTTCACTTTTTGTTATATTTTTTCCCTCTTGTGTTAATATTTCCCTTGTTAGTGTTTCTGCATGAGATCTATTCATTCATTTATTTTGTGCTTTTACATCAGCCCTAAATGATCTTCCTATTAGCACAGGAAGCTGGCAGCAGCCAGTCTGCAGCCTTCGGATAGTCAGCTAATTAAGGGAAAAGCAGGTGTGGATGGATCTATTGAGTCTATAAATAAGTGCCAAAAATTTAAGTTATTGGTCTGTGAGTGTTAACAGGTGGAGCACCGTTTTTATACCTTCAATGGAGAGAAAAAGAAGGTTTAGAAGAAATGATTTCTTCNAAAAGAAAGAAAAAGAAAAAAAAGTCCTTGTCTTATACATATTTAGTCTTGGAGACAAATAAAGGTAATGTAGGGCTTCTTACTTTCGTTGATCTGGGATGGGTGATGAAATGGATGGTCTGCAAAGAAATAATTCATATTCTCAGGCTGACACTCAGAAACATAACTCACAAATGACTATGGATGTTAGTGCCTATTGTCCCTTTGCAGTTCTGTTTATAAATAAAACTTTCTCTGCCTTCAGTCAAATGCTCAAAATGTTCTAATCTGCAAAAAGCCTCTTCCCTCAGTGCTAAAGAAAAATATGATCTATTGAGCAAAGTATTATGCAAGGGATTTTGTGCCTAAGAATATATTCTCTCCTCACACTGATTTATCCTCCTCCCCAGTTTCTGTACTGGCTTTCTTCCTTTGTGCTTGATTTAGTAATTTATTCAACATTTCTAACCAGGGGGCGTTTTTCACCAGGGTGCAGTGGCAAGAGACCACAAAAGCATTTCACAACACGTACAAAATACATTAAAACACTTTCAGGGTAGCATAACATGTGATAGGATAATGTTAGAATAAAAACATGTAAACCAACCACCTACTAACTCAACTGGTTTCATTAATTTTGATCTGACTGATATAAAAGTCTTCTTCATGGATATGTATTAATCCTTCATGGGCTGTGTATAAATTTAAATGCAAGCAATAAATGAATACATATACTAAAGCCTGCATGCGTCAGTCTGGGAAAGGCAAGGTGAGAGGTAAAGCCCAGCAGTCAAAACATATGCATTTTTTATATTTTAAAAAACTCTAGGAGCATCTAACCAAGCTAATAGGTGTTGATCTGGAGAAGTAAGGAAGAGGACTTTTGGTCTGAGGTTTTTGGGAGGCACTGCTGGTTGTAGGGACTTTAATTTCTGAATGTGTGTCTGGAAATCAGAATGGGACACTTGCCTTTCCCCTTCTTTTCTGCCTCTTAAATGCTTAGAGATGGGGAGGGGTAGGGTTTATGAGGTTAGATTGGTCACTGTGGATCACCTCTTAGTGTCAAGTCTGCTTCCCAGGGCACGCAATCATGTGCATATGTGACCTCTGCCTTTTAAGCTTTAGCATGCTCTGGCTTGAAAAGAGGGATGTTTTAAACTTGTTTTTTGCCCCTGGTTCCTCTTTGTATGGTTAATGAGATATTCACTAGAGCAGGGATTGGGACAGGGTAACCAGCCTTCCCAGCTAAGTGTACTAATTAGTTTCTCTTTCTCTGTCTCTTAATGAATTCATACATATTCATTGAGAAGCAGAACAGCTCCAATAGGCGAGAATCAAGGAAAAACTGAATACCCTGCAGCCTACCTGGTGGTTATAACTTTCTCCTGATGGTTAGAGAGCATGGCTTAATTTTTTTGAAACAGGTGGAGGGAAGAAAAATGCTCTTAGCCTCTAGTGTGAATGACTCTGACCACTAGACCATTGCAGGCAAGGGTCTGGTCCCCTTTTGCAGTATGTGTGAGTGTTCATCCTTACTTCTTATCTTCTTTCACTGCAAGTGCCTTAAATACAAACTTTTTTCAAACCGGATCTGAAAAAAAGGTTTGGCTTGCACTTGTTTGCTAGGCAAAATAAATCTTAATTTTAAAAGCTGATCTAGAACAGTTAAATATTTCCCTTCTTTACACTCCCCCAGAAATATTTCTTCAGTTTGATAAAGGTACAAGGAACCAATTACTGATGTAATTTTACTGAAGTGCTTTTTAAAGCACTAAAACCCTACCCTGCTTTTGTATTTAATCCTCAGGAACATTTACATCTTGCCTTGCAAAAAAATTGTCACTAGAACAGAAATTAATAAAAAAGACTTGAAGATAGGTGAGTAAGCAGAGGCAGAGAGTACTGACAAAATCCATCCTGCTGATGTAAAGCTGGCTGTGAAACGGATGCTAAAAATAAACCTCAATTCTAAAAGTCAGTTCTGACAGACCTGGGTCCTGTTTCTCTCTGGAACATAATTTGCCACAATCTGTGGGCTGATGTTGCAGTAAATTAGGTTCGTGATACTTACTGTTAATGAGTCACTGAATAAATACATCTGTATAAATTAGCCCACAATTTGCCTGTTGCAAAAATAAACAGTTTTGATTTCCTGTGTGAACAGCATGGCAAGCATTGAACACATGTAGTTTTACTAAACACTGAAGACATTAAACTGTGTGAAGAGAAAGTGGTTACGAAGAGGTACTTGAGTGACATGGAGATGGTGGGATGGAGAGGTTCAACCCTGCTTTGCATCCCACTAAGTTGGAATGGGGATGTGTAAGGCAGGGTGGGGCAGGAGGGGTCAGCCTACAGATCTGGAGAATCAAGACCCTGAGGTCTTTAGAGCTATCATCTTGTTTTAAACTGGGTGTCCTGTGTGTCAGCATGACTGAGAACAGTGGCAATAAATCATGTACCCAACAGCAGTGTTCAAGATGTTGTGTTTGGGTAGCATGGTGGCTTGAGCCTCATTGCACTAGATCCTGTGTAAGACCAAAGTAGGAAATGTTCCACTCTGAAAGTATTTTACAGTTCAAGTCTGAAAAGATGTAATAATACTTGGAAGCAAGACAACAAAACCAGTAAGGAGGACTTGGGTTTATATAGGCCAGATATTTGCACAGGCACGGTAGATGCTCCTATGCTTCTTGTGTGCGTTTTTAATCTCCAAGTAGGGTAGTCCAAGTGTTTTACAAGTTACCAAGTCTAGAAAAACTTGGCTACCTGTTTTTTTCAGTGAAAACCCCCCCACTTCTATGCAATGACTTCAGCTGAGGATATGTGGAACGAAAACTGAGTTCAATTCTCAGTCCTTGTGAGCTGAGTAGTGTGTTTAGCTGTGGAGCTGTGCTTCAATATAGAGGATAATCGTATCATGTCAGTCTTCCTGAAATGGCAGTCTGTATTAAGCTCTGGGTCATTTCCAAGGGTTGCAAGGAGCTGCCTGTCTGCTGGTACTAGATATGTGACCTTAGTGAAATGTCTCCTTCAGTATCTACAGGCTGCGATGTGTCACACTGATACACATTTTTACCTTAACACTCAACAGCAGCTCCCTGATGTGACAGTGTTTTTCTAATTCATAGATATCCAAGGAGATGGATGCCTGTGTAATGTTATGTCTCTTTGCCTGGCTGGTCTGATAAAATGAATATCCTCACACAGAGTCATTAAGCAAGTGGTTTATGATGGCATACAGGAATAGGAACCTCAGTGCTTATTCCACCCCTTTTTCCTGTTTCAGGCATTTCTTCTGGAGATGACTGACCACATTGTCAATGCAATAGATCTAAAGAATACTTAGCAATTTGTAGGATCATTTTGGTACCTTCTTTGGGTTGGAGATGACTTCAAAAGCAGCTGGTAAACCTTTGTCTGGTCTATACTATTCTATATGGATGTCATTTTCTAGGCAAAGAGTTGTGGGCTTTTTATGCAGCTGACTTCTGTCTCTCCTGCCATCAAGCATGGTCCTTGCTTGTTGGCACACAATGCTGAGCTTCCTCATCTTCTTTATGTCCGGGTGTGCTACATGCAGGTGGTCAAGCTGGGATTTACTGGCTGGCTGCCAGCCCAGGGAATATGTGGACCCTGCTAGAGCATACACTTGTCAGGATCCACCAGCACCAGCCAGCAACCATACACATAAAGCTCACTTCTCTGTGAGTACCCCGTGTGCTGTGGCAGGAAAAAGTTGAAAGGTATACGGAAAGCACAGGATGAATTAATGAGACAGCTATGCAGTGGGAAACCATAATCTGACGAGGAGGAAACAGGGAGAGAAGGGCTATTAAGGCTTAACCTTTTAACAATGAGATGCTTCACTGAAAGTCTATTTTATACTGAAACAATAATTATGAATTTGTTTATTGTACACATGTGCACATATATATATATACATACATCTGCATATGATGTATACATATCTGACTCAAGTCAACTTGATTCAGCAAAGTAGTGAGCAAGCTTGGCTGGGAAATTTGTAAACTCTTTCATAGTGCTGAAGAGGTATTTGCAGAGGTTATCATTTGCCCAGCAAGGTTAATGTCTCCAGGCTCCTGCTCTGGTCAAGGGGAAGACAGAAACTCCTTCTACACGCTAAAGCAGCAAAGATAGAAGTTTTTTTCTGGTAGTTTCCCTATGGGAGAGCTTTTCTCTTGACAGAGAGGGTCTCTTTGGTAAGACTGAATAAATGTCCATCACAGGGAGATATGAACTAGGAGAGGCCAAATTTTTCTGGTTTTGAGAGAGGTGTCTTTAAAGTTAAGCTCCTACCTTGGTGTTGAAAACAGACTCCTGGCTTTTAGCCAGAAAGGAGGGCTCCCAGCTCTGCCCCCAGCTGCCAGCAGCAGGACCTGGAGGGGCTGCCCTGTTTGCTGCAGGGCAATCTGGGGGCCTCAGGCTGCGCTCGCTTCCCCCTCGATGTGCTCTAAGCCTTGGCTCCATTTCACAGCTCTTCATGGAAATGACTCCCTGTTCTGGGAGGGACTCAAGTCTCTTCTCAAATGATAATGCAATCCAGACATGAATTGGCAGAAATGTCATGAGACTTCTTATTCTTGCGTATTTCCAGTGCGAATGCTCTCAAAATATCCTGGGAAGGCAGCCTTGGCATTTTTTCTGATGAACTGACACTGACCTGACAGCTTATTGTGGTTTCTTCCCCCAAAGACAGTGATATGGAAGAGAAACTAAAGAATCCCTTTCCCATCCCTAGTTTGTTTTCCAGCTGTACTAATATTAAAAACTATCATTTTTCTACGCTGTATTTTAAAAATTGCTGCTCTGTCAACACACAATTGAGCACCACCTTTAAGCATATGCCAACACTGACTTAGAACTTATCAACCTTGAATCATGTGCAACATCCATTTCAGGAGGCTTAGTGCACCAGGTAGAAGATGACAAACAAAAGTTTAATATTGTCCTCTGAGCACAAATTCAGAGGGGTAACTTCCTCTCTCAATATATGGGCAGCTTAGGATGACTTATCTCCTTCAGTGTTGGCACCTAAATTTACTGTCTAGAGTTGGGCAGAGTGAATAGCTGCTGGTTACTATGTTTGTGTCTTGAGGTGACAGGATCCCTCTTTGTCTGCTTCCCTGTTTCCTCAGGTCACAGACAGGGATTCCTGACATATCCCGAATGATGGAGGGAGAAGAAGTGTTTCACAGGCTTTTCCCAATTTTGTTTTCATATGTGAAGGGGCCACTGATGTGGTACAAGAAGAGTCACTGGGAAAAAGACTCTGAGGATGGACTGGGGTCAAGTACTGTTTTTGGAATCCTTTAACCGCTGGGAAACATGAGTGCCCAGCTTAGTGAGCTCTGAGGTTGTATGGTGATAGGGAAGGACCTTAACACCGACTTTGGCCCCCACTGTGCATAGTCTGCCCATTTCAGGGGAAGGTAGGCTAATTTTGACTTCTCTGCCTAACCTAGACAAACTTTCCTAAGAAAGGTCAAAACCAAATAGGTAATTCAGGAAAGAAAATGACATTTCTTCATGTGTCCATCCAAAATATTTATGAACAGGTACAGTGAAGTAGGTGCGAACAATTTAGTTGAAGTATCACAGGAGAGCTGTAGTGGAGTTAAGGACAAACCCTGATCTTCAGCCCCATGGAACTGACCTTCCTGTGGGCTCTTTGTTTTCAGTCCCTAACCAGAATGGCAGCATTTCATACCATGTAAACGCATCATTTTTCATAAAATGGAAGATATGAGGCACTGGAGGGCTGGATCTGCTGGTTTTTTCCTGCTGTTTTTTGTTGGGCAGCTGAGTTTGCTGCCTTGTCTCCTCTGGCCTTACCTGGCTCCTCACCAGGGCCAGGCACCTCTGTGGTTCCTGGTGTTCACCTTTAGCCACCAACCACTGACATGCCGGAGCAGATGGGATTGCTGCTCAGAGTGGAGCTTGGGAAGACGCTTTCTTCATGTTTCTACCTCCCAAACACTCCTCAATGGCAGAGATGTGTCACCTATGGACAACCGAGCTGCTGCTTCCATGGATGAAAACCTGGGACAGAAGCAGGTGATCCTCATCAAGCTGGTTTTGGGCTAGTGGCTGGGTTGAGCTAATGGTTTGTATAGGCCTGATCTAAAGTCAAATGTGCCACCCAGCCAAGCACATAATTTTATTTTTAAATCAAACTCAGCTTAGATATGTTGGTAACACCTGGCAACCTGAATGGTTGTTCACAGAGAATTGAACTGCTGCGCACTTGTTAGAAAGGCAGAAAACACAGTCAGTACCAAAGCTGCAAAAGCACTGCACTGGTAAAATATCATAGCATGACAGGCTCATCACAAATCTATACTGCAGAAGAGTTTGAAATACAGTGTGTAGAAATATTTACAGACCATGGAGATTAAGAAATATTGCTGGCATGGTTGGGGGAATCAATACATGAGGGTAATTATGAAATGCCACTGCCTTCTGAGGCAAAAAATATAGGTCCCTTTACTACCCTAATAGTACTTATTGTGGACCTTTATAATGTTTTGCTGAAAGCAATGAAAAGTTCAAGGCATTTCTGTTCCTCAGCTGAGTTATCTAACTGGAGCCTGTATTAGCCTATAGAAATGTGTCCCTTTCTTCTTGCTCTTTTAACGAAAATAAAAAATCCTGGAAAACAGGATTAATGAAGCGATAAATGATAGGAGAAAGGAATATTCAAAATGAAGAAAATTTAAAAATTTTAAAAACAGTTCCTCAAATTTTCATGTAACTCCAAGTTTGATTCTGAGAATGCAGGGATCAAACTGAGGTATGTAATTCAGAATTTCTTTTTTTCTATTGGATTTCTGTAGGTGTGATTTAGTTTTTCTTGTGCTAAAGCAGTTATAGGGAGGATAATGCTCCTGACAGTGTTTCAATATAGCCTCTGTTCATAGCTGCCAAGTGGATTTTAATATTTTTTCTTTCTTATTACTGGAGTGTGAATTAATATGTGGCCTGTCAAATATGTTGGAAATTTAACTATTTAACTCTTGTGAAGGAGAAGGCACCTCATCCCTGCAGTAAAGCTAAGAGCAGGGTGGAGCTGGAGGCAGATTGGCCTCCTCTGCTTTAAATGCTAAAACTCATCCGAACTGCAGTGACATGGTCTGTGGTTGCTGCCTGGTTAGGTGCAGTCTGCAGAGGGCAGGATGCATGGAAGCCATCTCTGGCCCCACAGACAAGTGAGAACACAATGAACAACCGCGTTGTTCCACTGGCACTTGATCCATCTGTGACAGCCCAGCAAAAGCTGCGGTGAGGTCACCCACCAGCTAGTGCTTTGATGCTGCCCAGGCAAGATGGCACTGCTAGCCTGATGTAAATGGTCAGAATTTTGACGGGAAACCATCTCCAGAGAGTGGAAAAAACAAAGCTGTTAGGTGGACAGCCTTAGAAGAGAGGCAGTGAGTAGCAGGCATGTGTTGCACTAGGTCTCTTTAGATGCTAGTTGGATGAAGAGAAGTTACAGCAGAACCTGAGGGTTTGGAAGTAGCCAAGGAGGAAGAGCCAAAAAATCTGGAGGCAGCAGAAGCTGAGTTTCTGCTAGCACCAGAGACCAGTCGACCCAGCCCAAGCATATTGTTACTGTTTTATTAAAAGGATTGATTTGGAGAATGTTGTGTTTGCAATTCAGCATCATGCCTCGGAGCCTTGATTTCGAGCCTTTATTTATATGCTTAATTGTTGCTATGGAAATTCAATATTTAAAGAGGTAATTATTGCTGATCTTGTTGCATGTGTCCATTTCTGATGTCCAGCTGTTAGCTCTTTAGCTCCAGTCTAGCAGATTAATTACTACTATTGATTACTTTGAGCTTCTCTCTTCACACCTGCAGTCTGTGTAATTAGCCGGTGGCCTCCTCTGAAAATTAGGAGCAGTTTCATTTTGGCACCTTGCCATTTCTCAGCCATGTGCCTTACATTGATGAACAAAAGCAAAGCTATTTTAAATAGAGATATCTGGGCAATGAACTCTTTGTATTTTTGAACTATCTGTGGATAACTGAAATTACTCTATGTTAGCAAATATTGCACCCCGTTGGAAGACCACTGATAGTAAAAAAATTTAAAAAGTCCAGAGTACTGGTATTTGTTTTGTCTGCCCACTAGTCAGTACATGTTGTCCTGGCTATTTGAAGTTTATTGTACACAGTGCCTTTTTTCACTAAATGGGACCCAACCCTCCGAGTGCAATTATTTCTCCTTTCAGCCTGCTTTCCTCAAGTGGAGTTTTCCTTTCTCTGTTCTGTGTGAGAGATTTCCTGTTGTTCTTACTGGATGCTACCAGGGCACATCAGAGGAACTTTAAGTAGGAGGGCGGGAGGCATATGTCTGTACCCAAAAGGCCCTCATCCATCCTCTCTCTTCCCAAGAACTGTCTTTGTTTTCCAGTGGCCACTCAAGGCTCTTCTTGGAAAGACGAGTCCGTGCCATATTTCCCTCTCTGCACATCACAAAGGCAAAGACTAAGGGTTCAAAAGGGTTTATTTTAAGAAATAAAATATAATTCTTCTGCCACTGGGGTCATGGCTTTCTCCTCTCAAAAAAAAAGAAGTCTTCTCTTTACATTTGCTGGGTTGCTAAGCACAGGTCATGCCAACATTGTGTGATTTTGACATAAGTAGTGTGCTGGGTGGAAATGGGAGCATGGGGAAACTCTGTCTTTGCTCTCTCTGGGCGAGCATCCAGTCTAGATTTATAGCAGACCAAGGGCAGTCCAAAATCACAATACAGGTGGACTGCAAACCGAAGTATGCTGAAATTCAGTGTTCAGGAACAAACTTTAGTATTAATGCTGCATGACTGGATGCTGTCCACATATCAGCAGTTTAACATGTCGTGTATCAGGGTTATGAGTCTCCAGAGCCAAGGCTGCAGTGAAGGCCCTCTCTGCTTCATGGGTCAAACACCACCCTGAAAGTCGTGGTGAAGTTCAGGGGAAGAGAAGAGACTCATCCCCTTTCTGGTCGGGTAAAGTAGTTGCTGTAGACTATTTGGTACAGCACTGGCCTCCAGACCAGAAGGTCCCCAGCTGGAATCTCATCACCGCCACTGTTTCTAGATTAAATCCTAAATTGTGTACTGTCATTTGGAGGCCTTCTGTGCAGGGTCTCACTGAGTCACCAGTTATTAGGAATGCCTCCTATTATCGCAGCCCTAAAAGCTATTTGAACAGAAGCCTAATGTGACTGTGATTTCCAAGGACCATTTGCTGTTATTGCAGCTCTGCTTTGCTGTGAGTGAGAAACAAACCAAAGTTGCTTTCAGATCACATGAAAGGGAGGGACACAGAAGCAGTGGAGCTGGAGTCACATTCAAGCTGCCAACAAATGTAAATTCACCAAAAATAAACAATGTTTTTATTAACCATAGCAGGGTCATTTCTAATGCAAGGAAACAAACAGGTTGCTTTTCTTCAAGCAGGCATATTTTAAAATTCTTGCTTTTCCAAGTAGCTGAAAAATTAGCTGCTGAGGAAGTGTGCAGAACCTATGCACTGCTGTACTCCATGGGCCAGAAGGACCTTCTCCTCCATAGAGGAGGAGGACGTAGCAGAAAGGCAAATGAGAGGACAGCAGTAACTTGTGTGCACAGAATGGGAAACTACAAATGCAAAGATTATTCTGAAGACACACAGATGCATGTCAGAAATCTATATAATGCTGGAGAGTTTGGAGTCTGAACAATACAGTTTATGGGCTGGATTTCAGAGCAGTCCGGATTCTACTTTATTGCTGACTCTTTCTAAGACTTCTTAGTCCTAAATCACTTCCATAAAATGAAAGTAGAGTTTTGCCTACAAGAGGGACTACTAAGGTACCAGGAAAATAGGTGTTTCATAAAGAATTTTTTAGAAATTCTGTTCTATCTACAGCTAAACGTGCTGTGACCAGCTTGCTCCTGTTTAGGAGGACTGATGTGAAATGGCATCGGCCCATTACAATTAGTGGTGCTGGGTTTGCTGGTGGTTGAATATTTGGACAAATATTTGTATTAGTCCTGTATTATACAGTTGTATACACAAAGTAGCCCTGCCTTTTCCTTAGCCTAGTGCTGGGGTGTTTGGCAAGGATGAGGGGCTACATCAAAGAGTCTATTTTGAGCATGAGGTGCCAGACATCATCTTCATATCAGATGGACTGCAGCCAGCCATGCTCACAGAAGGACAGACGTCTGGCGAGGGAGAAGACAACTGAAAGCCGGGGCCATTAGAAGAAGGCAGTGGTGCTGCCAGCTATATTCCCTGTCCCAGCTGGATATGCCCCATTTAAGATGCTGCCGTGTTGCCTCCAGCAAACAGATCAGTAAATGGGGAAGGAAGGACAATAGGCTAATAGAGAGGTGTTCAAAAAGAAGAAAGCGCAAAAATGTGTTTGCATCCATTTTACGCATCTGTATGCTCATAGAGCTAGCTTGCTGTACTTGGAAATCTTTGAAACTTAGGACAGAAGTTTCAGTGATTTCAAAGTGGCAAAAATCCCAACTGCAGCAGCAGATGTCACAGTTTCTGGACAGCCTGAGATGCAAAAAGGATATTCCTACCATGATTGTCCCCTGGAATATAAAAACAGCAACTGATCCAGTTCTGTTGAAAACTGGCAGCCTGGAAAAACCAGGCCTGAATGTCGAGTGGAGTCACCTGAGCACCAGCAGCCTTTGTTACATGTTTTAAACCACCTACTGGCATTGCTTTTGCCTAATGGGAACTGAGCCTAGGACAGCTTGCTCCTACCCACACATGGAATTTGATCTCATGACTTGGGGGTGCAGGTGGGGTGGTTGCCCCCGTACTGATGACATGGCAGGCTCACCAGACTTACAGTCTGTGTCAGGGCCAGCTTGCTGAACCAAAGTGGTGGCAAGCTGGAAGACTTCTAGGGCAACTGCTTTGCCCCCGAAGAAAGGTAAGGCTACTCACAACACCTCTCAGGGGCTGCTGGTAAATGAAGAAATGTTCTATCTGCAGGCTGTGACTAAAACTGCCATTAAGGGTCTGCTTAAACTAAAGAACTAAAGGTTTGATTGAAGCGTCCCCCACACTCTTAAAGCAAGTTTGGTCAGCAAACCATTCATAGGCACCTACTGGCATTATCAAAAATTTCTGCGTGCCCAATTCAGGAGGATCTGAACATGGGTGCTTTTGGAGATTGCTGCCTGTATCATTCTGCTGTCTAAATCTTTAGGTGTGTAAGCAGTAATGTGTTGCTGTGCTTAAGAGAGTGTTAGAGATGTGACTGGAGCAGCCCATCACTTAAGACCCTTTATGAAAGGTCTTATCATTTAATTTCTTATAATTGCTGCAGCTACTTTCCTCCTTTTACTAGATTGTGAGCTGCAGCCTCTGCCATCATACGCTTATGTGGCTCTCAGCACAGCTGGCTGAGACTGTAAGTCCTCCCAAGATGCAAACAGTAAAGAGGAATAAGAGCATGAGGTGGGTATGCAGTGACAGAAGTGAGATGCTCACAGCTGGCAAGTTGTGTGTCACTGGTTTGTAGATTTGAAATGCCATTTATATCCTGAGTGCTTGTGTCAGTGCACAGACTTTGTTCATGTGCCAGGTGTTGCGTTTGGCCTTTGGCATCAGCCTGTGCAACCATCACAAACTTCATCTGAAGCTGTGCTGAAGTGCTGCGCTGCATTGCCTTTTCCTTCCCCAGAATGTGTTTGAATTTCTATGCGTGTGATCCTTCTTCCACTTAATGACACACAGTAGTTGTACTTTGTCTTTTGTCAGCTTGGGGTTTTCCTTTAGCCTGGTACAACTGGGAGCTGCTTTTGAGCCCTGATGGTTTGAGGCTTTTTTCATCAGTCCCATGAAAATCTTTTGCTCTTGCTGGAGAACACATCTGGGAGCTCAGAGCATTAGTATAAGCTTCAAGCCCTGATCTGCATTTGAGGTGCTTGTTAAATCCTGCTTCTCGGCGACACCAGCTTAGGAAACCTTTCCAACCTGCTGCCTATAGGATGCAGCCACTAGCACACTCTGTGTCAGGCTGCTCTGCAGTGCTCCATCTGCCTTGCTTAGCTGGAACATTTATTGTCCAAAGCCCTCCTGACAGGAAACATTCTGGCTGTAGTGAAGTATCCACAGAGAATATTATGGTATTTGTTCCCAAAATGTCTCGCAAACCCACATTACTGACTTCTGTGTTGTAATTGTCCTGCATCTGTTTCCAGCCTTGGAATAGTACCTCTTAGGTGGAGGGGCTGATGTAACCACACTGTCTCTTGGTATCAATTGTGGCATCTATGTTGTTCATAAGCTAAGGAAATAACATGGTGCTACAAGGATCCAGTGGAAGCTAGGACAATCTGGGTTTATGAATATGACTATATGTCTTCCAGAGGTATTTGAAATCCTTGATATAAAATCCCTTTCTCAAGAGTCCCTATTTTATGGCTCGCATTTTTTTCCTCTGTGAATGTCAATACATGTACATGCATATGCATGTGTTTGTGCATGATATATATGAGAGATTTTTGTCCTTACACAGGGAAAACATGGGTTGGTGTGTGTTTTCATGAGCCTGTGTGTTCCATCCACAGCATCAGCTCTCACCCTAATGAGCTGAAGCTACATTAGCAATATCCCAGGCAGATAAATTGACTTTAAACCTTGGTTTGATGATCTTACTAAGACATTCAATTAATTCTGTTTTGCTACAAGCTAATTTATGACTTTGTGTTTATTCCAAAAAAATGTTGAATGTACAAATCAGTAGCAGACAAGGTAATGAATTATTCTACCTTCCTTCATGCTCTTGTCTTCACACTTCACTACTATAAGAATGGAAGAAGAAATATGAAAGAAATGTCTTTTGATGTATGAAATGTGGGTATTTTCTCATACTGAGCTGTATCTAACTGGTGTAAACACATAATCAAGCCCTCTAGGAGATGCTAATTAGTGCAGTAAATGTTAGTTTATTAATTGCCATTACGTTTCTCTTTGTTTCACCAGTGAATGTGCCTTTTCAGGAGAACAGATTTGATATGGTGTGTCTGTAGAATTTGTTTGTGTTCATGGCAAATGAAGACAAGTAGCCTAGCAGAGCTGTGATGAATTAACAACATTCCGTGCGATCAACGTTTCTGTAACAGAGTCCACAAAGTGCACGGGCTTCTGTGTGATCTGAGAAGAAAAACAACACAAAACAAAAAAACCCTGGAGGATTTGATAACAATTTTCTGCTCCATCTCTCTACTTGGTGTGTTTTTAATGAGCCCTCCAAAAGCACAGGTAGTAAAACTTTTTCCTTTTTGATGTGGCAGAATACACTGCCAAGACATACTGCAGGAGAAGCACTTCAAAGGCAAACAGCCAGTGAATACAATTACGTTAGGTGAGGCTGCTGGGTATAATTGAGTTCCTCCCATCCTTGGAAAGTGATAGAAGACAGTCCCTTAACAATTCCCTCTTCCTGCTCCTCCAGCTTGTCATTATAAATCAATACTTATCCTGTGATGTTCACATTTGTAAACTATACCATTATCACATGCTACATTGTCTGTGTCAGGTACTGGGACCCAAACAAAGGATCGAGTGAGAGGTCCCCCTGTAGGCAGCTGCAGTACGGAGTATGGAGAGGACAGAACCACCAAAACCTGGAAGACATCGCTTTGCCTCTGTGAAGGCTGCCAAAAATTGCTGGAAACGCTCATGAGCACTTCCATGAGCTCAGGAGGTGTCGGTGCTTCCAGGAAACAGCAAAGTGAGTGGTTGTCCTGGTTGCAGGGGAGGCAGAGCTAAGGTGTGGGTGTGGCAAGCTTGTTGTTCTATACTATCCACATCATCACTAGGGGCCTTGGTTTTGGGAGGAAAAGCTGGGCATCCCACCGGAAGTATGCCATTTTTGGCTTCCCCTCTCCAGTTGGGAACTGTGTGTTTTTGTTCCTGGTGTGAATACATTTTTGTGGGTAAAACACCTTCTACCTTTGCATGCTTTTGTTATTAATATTGTTGCTGTTATCAGGCATGTAATATTCCATTGCTTTCTGCTTACAGTAAAATGTTATCTCAACCCATAGTCTCTGCTTTTTTCCCTCCTTTACCAGAAGAGGCAGGGGGAAGGGGAGTGACTTATCTGGAGTTTAATTTCCTGCTGCTATTAAACCATCACAGCTGTGTGGGTTGAAGCAACTTGGTGTCCCAGAAGGACCGCTGTGGGAAGCAACTTTGCTGGGTGTGGATCTAGGTCATAGCTTGACCAAGCTCTCAGGATCTACTTTTAGACTTTGTATGGCGAGAAAGGCTTTGCATATTTTTAATCACTTTGCCAAAGCATAGGAGGAGGTGTTTCCCTTCTGTGTGGAACATGAGCAGTTTTTTGTGTTTTCATGGATGTTGGATAACACAAACCAAAACCCAGATATCTCTTCATACTCCTTTCCCTGCAGAATAGGCTCTACAAAGCCTTACACTATGAATATTTTTCACCCTGACATTTGAGAAAGCTTTTTCATAATTTTCTTCAATTATTTACCTAGAAAAGTTTCAGTAGGCCACTGAAAATCTGAGGCTAGAATTCTTGTTTCATCTTAATCTTTGAGAGCAAGGTTGCTTTGCAATGTCTTTGAAGAGTTTGAGTCCCACCCTATTCCTGTTCGGGACATCTTCTGTTTTATATTGTACAAATAACAACAGTCCCATGTCAGAAACTTCTAGCTTGGACTTCTATGGGTATCTGTTCAAGAGGCAGAATCCTTCTTGCCCTTTTTCCTTCTTGCCTTTGTGCTTCTGCAGAAGTCAAAGGCAGGCATGGCTGACTCTGCTGCGACTCTGCATGGCAACAATGGTTGTTGCTGCTGCAGGTCTTAATTGCAATTAAGTCATTGGTTTATTTTTTTGGTGATAATTATAACTAGCATATAAATATGTAGTTCTACACTGAATTCAGAGGTTCTGTCCAAATGTTTGCATAATGAGTGACAAAAAAATGGAGCACCTTTTATTTTCCAGATTGAGAAGATTTAAAAAAGATTGTAAATTTTGTGTTCAGTGTTATACTTCAGCACAGCTTGAGCAAAATTTCATGTTTTAAGTAAGGGGGACTTGGTTTTTTTGGACTCTAGTAGCAGAAGTGTATGGAGGATGGACCTATCTTAGAAATTTGCTACAAATCTGGAGATAGAAACTGGCTTATCCTCTGAGACATGCTCCATATATGCAGAATCTATCTGAATAAATGAGCCCCTTACTTAACTGGGAACGTACTGTATATTCCATCTGCAGACTGAATGATTGCTCCATTTCAAGCCTCCTGACTCCCATGGAGCCATCTGGTACATGCTAGTTTGTACGAATAGGTGAGGATTCCTGCTAACACAACAGTCTTCAACTA
Organism: Dryoscopus gambensis; assembly: GCA_013389985.1. Taxonomy (NCBI): domain Eukaryota; kingdom Metazoa; phylum Chordata; class Aves; order Passeriformes; family Malaconotidae; genus Dryoscopus; species Dryoscopus gambensis. The sequence goes on along the minus strand of WEIT01019981.1, from coordinate 69,775 downwards.
GGCAGAGTGCTGATATTTAGCACTCTGCTTCACATCTGTGCGCAAAGCTGAAACAAAAACTCCAACATTTTCTGTGTTTAATATTTAAATGAACTTTCCTTTTTCTCCTGGAAAACCAGTTGGGACAGGAACAATTAAAGCAATTACATCAGAAAATGAGTTGAGCTATTAATACATCCAACTAAGCAGAGATTTCCTGTTATGTTGGCATTGCGAGTTTTTTTTTTTACCCATTGATTGCATATGGCTGAGTGGGGAGGAAGGTGGGAGAGCAGAAGGTATGTGTCATATAGATATTTTAATATCAATTTAGATATTGTCAAAAAATTAAGTTAATGGACATAATTCATGTCTGTAGGCAGCAGTGGGCTGGTCAAAGGACTTACCAATACGTATGTAAAGGTCATATCCTTTTTGGCTGCCCTGCTATGTCGGAGGTGTCTGTATGAGATTGGTGGCCTGGCACAACACCACAAAGAGGGTGCCCTTGTGGTCGATGAGTCACTCCAAAGGGTTTCCGTAAAAGCAGACAGAACTAGGTGGATAGGGAGAAAGGGAAGTGGGCTAACATCCAAAAGGTGCCTGCATACTCACTCTTTTATTCTCTGGTACAGAGATCCACAGATATATTTAAGACACCTAATATGTAGCTGGAGAGACCTGTGTGCTCTTTGGCAATTTAAAAAGAATAAAGAGACATTAGATTCCATGTTCCCCCCAGACACTGCTCAGGGTTCTGGAGGGAAGGAGGTCAAAAGGACTTTGCAGCTGCTGTGTGGAAATTGCTGCTGCCCTGGGCTGGACAGTGGTAACCCTCATACCTCTGGAACTTGTAGGGAAGTCTCAGCTCAGAAAAGCCCTACCAAGTTTTGCTCTCTTCAGATATTTTACAAGTGTCGGTTACTTAAGACTTTTGCTTAGTCTGGAATGACACTCTCATTGGTAGCAGACACCTATCTGGTTTTGGTTTGACTGTATTCATTTATTTATTTCAGCAGCAAAAATAGTGAAGGATCTTTCCAGATCCCCTCAAAGGGCTGCCTTTTTTCAGCCCGTTGAGCTAGCTCTAGCTTCTGATGCATCTTGACTAAATGGCAGTCAGCGTGGATGGTGCCAAGACTCATATTCGCTCACACCACGGTGAATACATGGTTTGGCAGTGCAGGATTGGCTCTGTGCAGATTCTTGTGATTCACATCACTGCCATCTCACTTTGTTTTGGTAAATGTTGCCCCTCAGACATGGGATCTCTTACAAACTGGGATCTGTGCTCACATGCCTATTGCGAAATACAGCCTACTAAAAACAGCTGTAAGGAGCTCTCTTTGTCTGGTTGGGGTTCTTCACTTAAGTGCTTGTGGTGCCTGATTAAATTAGTAATCAGAGATATAGTTATGCTATTTTATGACTCTGAGAGCCTTGATTGTGGATTATATTTACACACTGCAATTTCTTTCTAAATGGAGCTCTTTGTATTCGAGGACTTTTAAGAGTCTTTCAGCCTGCGATAAAATCCAGTTTGCTATATAGACTAGTTCTTGCTGTGGTGCCAAGCTCTTGGTCAGGTATGTGGTGTAAAACAGTTTTTCATTTGCACAATAAGTATGGCTATGTAAGAGTTCATGTGTGGTGCAGTGGTTTTGCTGACCCTTTACACTGAAAAACTGCACGATGGCAGGCTGGAGGATTCATTGAATGCCTTCATGTTGTGTTGCCTCAAAAAAACAGAGTTTCCTTTTTTGTCAAAACAGGGGTTGATTTGAACCGAAGCTACATAAATGGTACCAACAAACTTTGTGGTATTTAAAATCCCTGCATGCTTTCAAACCCTGTGGCCTATCCCTGGTAAAAACAATAGGGCTGGAAAATCAGGCAGCCCTTACAGAATATTTTGTTGTTTTTAAAATCCACAATGTATGCCAAGACAGTGGCTGTGTCACGTGCGTGTACGTAGCAGAGGTAGGCAGGAGGAGATGCGACCACTCTGCTGAATTTGAGGCTCCAGAGCTGTTCAGGTGAATCCTGTGGTTGGAAGCCCCTGTTCAAAGTTTTTTCTAGTCCTGTTCAGAACAGGGACAGGAAACTTGATCCTCTGCATCAGCCCAGCTGTATTCACTTGCAAAAGTGTGCAGGGAAAACGAGGAGGACTTGGCCTGCCATGAGAGGGGGGTGCTCCACTATGAAGGAAACCTTGGGCCCAGCTGTGGTTTGACTGATCCCAGAGTGGGCTCTAGTCACTTACGGCTTTCTCTAGGCATGGCCAGAAAATTCCCCCAGGGTTTGAGGAAACTTTTGCAGGATGGGTTTTCTTGCTTGCTTTGCTTTGTTTTGCCTTTTTTTTTTTTTTTTTCCTTCTGGAAACTAATGGGTTTTTGTGAAAAAAACATACTTTCTTCTCTGATTACATTTGATTCTAGCTCTGAAAAATTCATGATCATCTTTGGTGGGCAATGTTTTTTTAAATTTCTTTTAGGTGACTTTTACTAGCAGTACAGTTTATTTGAATACCTTACATTGATACTAAAATGGAGGTCCCATTTATAAATGTGTCAGTGGGGTTAAAACAGGATTTATTTGTTGCTTTACCACCCTGCTGAAGTAGTACTTCAGATCTCTATGCCTTAAATTCCCTTCTCCTATTACTTGTCTTCTCCATAAAAATTCTTTGGAACAAGATTTTTATCACTTGTGCTAGGAAATGGAACTCTGATCTCACTTGGATCTTTGTACTGGTATAATGTAAATAATACTCTATTTAATGGAGTACCTTTAATAATTATTTTGAGATATCTTACCAACAACAGTGGCTATTGAGCCTATTAGAAAGATGAAGCCTATGGATAAATTAACCAGACGAACAGATACACACTTATAATGAAATTCACTCCTTCCAGAAAATTACAGAACCATCCTGCAGACTGTTGAAATGATGCTGCCTAATGGCATATTCCTTCTGCCACAGAATAGTTGCAGATCACTCCCTAGTGAACTGAAGAGTCCTACAGGATAGCAAATGGATCAGGAATGCCCCTGGTGTGAACTCTCTTTGAGTTCAGGGGGTTTCTGTTCAAACAGCTGGAGCTTCACTTGTGTTTAATCTTTCGGCAGAGATGTGCCTACAGGCTTGTTGAAACAACCTGCCAGGACAAAAAACAAGTCACCCTTGCATGGTGGCAGCTGTACTTACTGTAACATTGTGCCTCTAAGAAGGCTCCTATCCCCATTCCTGGCCAGCAGCAGGTGCTTGGTGAAGAATGTAAGAAGGGTGACATGAGCATGGTGACACGTCTGAACACCCTCCAGTTTCTCCATGGCCCTTGACCATGGCTGGTCACAGCTCAAGCTGGCACAGGGACCTGCCAGTGTGAAGGCAGACACTGGTGGGATGTGTAAATCCGGAGCTGAGCCTGAAGGGAGGGCAGGGCAAAGAGGGACACACAACCATGAAGAAGAAGGGGTGTCCCCCAGGCAGGCTGGAGCTTGCCTGAGACATTATTTAACAGGTGGTTTCATCTACCTGGAAGGTGCTGTCTCCAGTACAGGCCCAGCTGATCACACCCAAACCAGCCTTTGTCCTTCAATAGCTATTCAAATGCACTGGCTATCATATCTGGTTTTGCTCTGGTTCTTTTTGGTAAGTCATATTTAGTGATCTCACCCTTCATGGGAGAAATGTGGCTGTTAGGATTTGGTCTCTGTTAGGTGTTTGATTTGGGGTTTCCCTGATCTTGGATCAGTGTTCCCTGAATTGCAGAGGCTACAGGCTACCCTCTAGCATAATTTAGGAACAGAAAAATATGGCACATAGGTGCAATCGCACCCAGCCCTTTTATTGGTATATACAGCCTAGCTGTGATCTTGAAGGATCCTGTTCCCAGGGGCTCCATGTGTTGTTTAGTGTTAATGGCAAGTCGTAAAATCCTAACCCAGGCTTCCTCCTGAGCCTGAGTGCCTCTGCTGGTAGCCTGCTGCTCTTGCTCCAGGCTCTTCCGCTTCACGCATTCAAATGCTTGTATTTTATGTGGTTGGATGTAATGGGACTCACCTGTTTCAACTGCCAAGCTAAGTCAGCAAAATAACCTTGAATCTCTATGAAGATTTCTCCTAGTCTCCTGCAATCACTGGATTAGTGCTCCCCTCCCCAAAATGTTAACATCCCCTTGCCTGCCACCAGAGAAAATCCAAAGCCCTCCAAACCATCAGTGCAAGAACTAAAGCTGTCACAGTCATACAGTTTCCATAGGTAGCACCTTTCATGTTGGTTAATGAACTTTTTGAGGGCCTTATTACTATGGCAGTAGAATTGCTTGGTGGCTTGTGTGGAACAAATAAAATGGGACTAAAATTGTGACTGCAGAAGTTTAAAGGAATACAGTTACTGTGTATTTGTTAATTCCATCTTTGCAGGAGGATAGCAGCTGCTTTTCTTTTCTTTTTTAACAGATGGAGTGATTTCTCATGTAGTGTTACAGTAATGACCAACGTGACACAGAAGGAAAATTCTGTGACAATATGGTGAGCAAGATCTTATTGACAGCTCCACTTGGTTGTAATTTGTAAGCTCTATATTGTTGCTCCGTTCTTTTTTTTCTCTCCCCACCTCCCAAATGCTGCCTGTCTTTTCTGCCATATAGAATTAGATTTCAAGCTGAATCAAACAGTTTAATTTGAAGGACTCTTAGCTAAAAGCTGTTCAAAACATTCACAAGAGTTTACACCCCATCATAAGTTTAAAAAATAATAAAAAAAAAAAAGGCATTGCATTATGAAACGATGGTGCGAAAATTATCCTGTATTTAATGTCTCTGTTGAGACAGCTGCCTTGATTCCTTCTGTAGCAGCTGATGCCTTCTCAGGGAAGGGAATTTCCCCTTTTGCAAAAGGAAGCTTAGCCCTAGCATGAAGGAGGGCACAGCCCAAAAGTGGACCATGAATGACCAGAGAGTAGTGCTTGTAGCCTGCCCTATGACTAAACAGTGTGCAGGGGCTGGAAATAAGCACAAAGACATGATTGCTAACCAAAATCTGTGACCTCTGCCATGCATAGATGTACCCAGAGCAAATGCCACCATCCATTTGTAGAGGACCTGAAAATCTACCTGGGGACCCTCACCCACAGACCCTCTTTTGCAAGACAGCATTAACTTTGTCACTATGTGCATTGCTCCATTTAGGTAAAGAGCTCTAAAAGTGCCCATAAGCTTCTCAGCTACCTTTATGGGGAATAAGCCACAAGGCAATCTATTATCGCGATGCATGGGGCCGATGGACCAATGCTGCGTTTTTCCCCCAGTGTCCCTTGTGGAGGCACCTAGGCAGAGCTCTGCCAGCACCCACGCGTGCACACAGTCTCACCCTCGCAGGTGGGCACTCACACACACAGTCTCTGCGCGTTCCGGAGACAAAGAGGCAGGAGGGATTCTTTGTGTGCAATTCCGAGGCGTTTATTGGATCCACACCACGGGCCGGGAACAAACGCACTCTAAGGGGAACAGAGCCAAAGAACCCAGAACAAAAGCCCGCGCGCGGTTTTATCCCAAGGGTTACCAGGGGCGGGCAGAGCATCAGAAGCCAGTGGTCGGAGGGCTGGGGGGTAGAGGCAAGGCTGAGCGACATAACAGGGGCCAGTGGGCGAGGGGAGGGGAGGGGCGAAGAGGACCAGGGGCCAGTGGGGTCTCGACGAAGGGAGACCTTTCTGGCACAGTGATGTGAGGAGAGAACACTTCGTAGCAACACGGGGGGTGTAATGTGGACTTAGCCACCGCAACAATCTATTTATGGGATAGATAGGATGTTGTTCTATTCTTCCTTTGAATCTATTAAATTTGAAATTTGGAAACATAAAAGAAGAATGTCTGTTAGCTTGATACTAGCAAAGTAAAAAGTACAGTGGAATTTTTTTTTTTTAAAGGGAACATTGCAAAATAACAGAGATGCTATTTTTCTGTGGGTGATAAGGAGGATAGAACCATCCAGTGGATTCAGCAACAGTGTAAAGCAGAGCTGCAGAGACTATCAGGCCAGTATGAGGACAGGTGGAGCCTGCATGTGCTGCAATGCTGACCTTCTCTGCTCCTGAGGGTTCTATAATCATCCTTGTTCCTGAGCACTCTGGACTGGCAAATTCTGCTCTTGGAAACAGTTCCCTAAAAAATAGTCCCAAGGGTTGGTTTTCATGCTTGCTACCAAATGCCAGTGGCTCTAAAAATCCTGTTGCACAATGTATACAGTGCTAACACAGCCATTTCTTTATAACAGGGAGAAATGCCCCTAAGAGAGACATTTTGCTTTGCAGTTCATAACTGGGACTTAACTTTTTGTGTTTTCTACACACACAAAATGAGGCTTTTTTGATCTCTGTAGCAGATTTGTCTTTAATTTCTGGAATTAGTGGAAACTTGTGATAGTGTTTTTCAGAAGGTTAGTTTGAATAGGGGGAGATTAGACTGATTCTTTATTTCGCATTAACTGCCTTTAAAATTTCTCCAAGTGAAGGGCTACCAGCCTGCTGCTCAGTGACTAATAAATTTGATTCATCCTCACTCCCCACAGGGTTATCCTCCTTCTTACTAATGTTTGACATTTTACATTTTAATTAAAATCACCCTCCAAGCAGCAAACCACTAAGAGAGTGACAGATATTCCTACTGCAACAAGATATAAGAAAAAGGGCAATTTGCTAACTGTATCTTCAATAGTGCCTATTACTTATTTGCTACGTGAGCACCTAATGCCTCTGTGTGTGTGTGTGTGAAAGAGAGAGAGAGAGAGAGAGAAAGACAAGGCAATGCCTATCTTAACATTCAGGGTGTTTCCAGTATCCAAAGACACTATCTTTTAATGTCTGCATTCCAGTAGGAGCAACTAGGACTTGGGAGTAGCAGTGCTTGCTTGATGCTATAGCCTTCCCTCCTCTTACAAGTTGTGTAGCCTAAGAGAAGGGAGAAAGGGCAAAGAAGAATGAAGTAATTGTAAGCTTTGAAAGCAATTGCAATAAAAATACTGCAGATTGCCTTATTTGGCTGATGGCTGCCCCAGCTATTGCTGAGGGGCTGGTTTTGTGGGACTTCCCTGCAGAGAGGAACAGAATTGAGGATGACTGGTGGATAAATAACCCTGGAGGACAGGTGTAGAGAGGGGGTGTGTGTAAAGACCTGTATTAGTCAGCACATTAAAACATCACAAGAAGCTGAAGAGCAGGCAGCAAAGCTGCTGTCAGTGGCAGCATGGAGGAGAGATTTGGTGGGAGATGAAGCAAGACGCTGGAGTGCATACAAAAGGTGTGAGGTGCACAAAGCTGGAGATTAACATTACAATGCGCTTAGAAGGAAGAGGAGCTGATGCCACTGCAAAGGACTGATATCCCTTGCAGAGGTGAGTCTGTAGGCCTCAAGAGGGGAAGCAACAAATGCTTTTATTATTTGAACAGAAAAAAAGGAAGACCTGAAAATAGAGCAATGGAGTCTTTTTTAACTGTTCTGTACATAAGTCAGATAAAGGATAATCCATGGAGGTTGCCCTCTAGTGTATAGAACTTGATGACAAGATGATGGTATAGCCAAACGAGATGAGGATGGATTCAGGCAGAGGGACAGAGCAATGCTGTAAGTACGTTGAGGAATGGTTGCCTGACTCTATATGGAGAGACAGAGGAGGGAAAGACATTGATCCACTGCCTTAGGAACAAGCATGAAACCCAGAACAAACCCATCTGCTTATGAATCTTATCTACCTTTGACAGAGAGCTCTGGTGAGATGTGTCCAGGTGTTCATGACAAACCAATTTTTTTTTAGATAGCAGTGGCTGGACATGTACAATGTAAAAAATTCCATGTTTCCTCATGCAAGTTGTGAGAGGGCAGTGACACAGCCTACACTTCACTTCTTGTTAACACAGTGCATCATCTTCCTGATTCTCACTGGTGTCTCTTCCTCCATCTCAAACCCAACAACAAAAAATATTTTTCTCATATCTACCAAGTCTGGTGATATTTAGAATTTGATTTCAAATGTCTTTAGAAAAGACAGCGTGCAGGAAGATCTTGCAAAATTCTGCAAGTCACAGGCCTGTCTGGGCCTTTCTGAATTATGATATGAAAAGGAAATAGCAGAGAAATGACAACTCCCTTTCATGTGATATTCTGGCTGCCCTTAGGAGATGAACACCAGAATATGTGACTTCTGAAGAGAAATATACTGAATAAAGAAGAAGGCGGTTTAGATATATTGGTACGAATATATGGGGAAAGAGAGAAAGCTGTAAGGCAAGGTTTTGCATTCACAGCTCATTTCTCCTCCCTTCTGGAACAGAAAAGTCAGAGAAACATGGTAGTTCCTCTTGAACAGCTTAAATGATCTGTATTTCAGCATCACCAAAAGCAATCAAGTGGGATGAACTGGTCTCCTGTAACTCCAGGGAGAGACCTGTCTTTGGTATGCTGGAATAGCTGCTAGATAATAAAACCTCTGTGTCGTGTCCTCTTGGAAATAAAAGCTTGATGAATAAAGGTTGCTCTAAGAAATAGTGTTTGTGTCTCCTCATGACTTGGTCCTTAGGAGGCAATTAACAAAAAATGGTAGTGCCCCCTCCCATCCTGACATCCCAATTTTATGTGGAGGAGGCTCTTGTGTCAGCTGTGGTAGAACCACCTTGACTTGCTGAGTGCCATTGCTGGGTGTCTTTGTGTGGTTACAGTGAAGAGGATCCTGGATGCTTTCAGAACCAAGTTTCTTTGAAAACTGCAAGGGCGTGCGGATGCTTTGTCAGACTTTCTGAGTGCACACGTATGTGAGAATAGGAAGCAGACACCATGTCTCAGGAAAATGGGTGCAATGCTGTACAGATTCTTACTCTCCGTCAGCCATTCCTCAGATATGTTGAGTCATAGGTTAGTCTACAGAGGCATGTGGAAAGAAAGAAACCCAAGCTAGCTAAACGATCTGAATTTAAAGTGGACTGATTAAATTCCATTAAATCCCTGTGTAGATGTCCTTGTTCAGAATTAAGGTAAAGTAAGATAAGTCTCATAAAGGCCAAGTTAATTCTGAAGGAGAATACATACACAGAGATTTAATGCATTTTTAACTAATCCATTTTAGCAGTTAATTCAGATTAACTGTACTCAGTTTTCCTCTCTGGCAAAGACCTTCAAGGGAACAAGATATGGAAAAACACCAGTCTGAGCAGTGCAATGTTTTTAAACATCCTACACAGTTGATTACAGAGCAGATAATTGGTGCCACAGCATTCCTGTATTGAATGACTGCATTCAGACCTACCTGTGTGGGTGCTGTCGGAGGGGACAGTGGTCTTGGGAAGGACTTGCTAAGAGCATCCTTGCTTCCAGGAAGGTGCTTTGAGAAATGCTGAAGCATGCTGGCAAGGCCTTGGCTAACCTGCTGCTACAAGGAATTTTGATCATTAATGAGATGTCTGTGCTAGCAAAGTAAATCCTCCTCACAATGAGTATGGAGTTGGCTGATACCTGTGTCTGCCCATTGTTTGTGTGCTAGAGATGCAGGATGCAGGGTGAATCTTAATGGTTTCCCTCCTACCTGGAGCGATGTATTCTCGGGCCAAATCCTGTCTTCACTCTTTTGTGTAAACAAAGCATTGCTTAGCCCTGTGCAGTCTCTAGTTTAAAAAGTCAAACCCTGGAGTTCAAGCCTTACTATTGATTTTAAAAATATATTGCAAACAATAGCTTAAAAGGAAATGGGAGATTATGAATAAATAATAAGGTGCATAGGTGTACAGGGAAAATACAGTAGTCCATAAATATAGTTAAGAATTCAGTTTTACAGTAAAAAGAAAGGGCATAAAAATGTAGATGACTAAAGCAATATGTGTGCAGAGGAATAATAATATACCATGAATTAAAATATGCAAGAATTGGGGACTAAATTGCTTTTACTACTCTACACATTTTTTTAAAGTACCTAGAGGCCTCCAGGTATGAGTGGTAAAATAAAAATATTATTATTATGGATTTTGGGGGGCAGATGAGTTGGAACTCAAGGATGTCTCCTGTGCTTTGGCTCTATTGCATGTGGTTAAACACACTGGGCCAAATTTATCCCTGGTCTGCTATATTTACTGTTGAAAGCACTTTGGAAAAGCACATATTAAAGCTATATGTAAAAAAGCACTGAATTTTGAGCAGGCATTTAAGGCCAGGCAATAAAATCAAAGATGTTCTCTCAGGTCAGTTTAGTTTTGGGTGAGGGGAGCAATTGCTCAGTCACACTGGTCCAGTGAATCTGAAACAACAGCGCGTGAAAAGATATGGTGGCAAAATTATGGCTCCATGTGGGATAAATGCTAATGCTAATCACTGGCTAGGCTATTTCTCGGTTTTTACTCATGGATTTCATCCTCATTTTTTCACTGATTATTATTCTGCCTCAGTGACCGCCAAGGTAACTTTTCGTCCTGTTTCCCAGGGAAATTTGAGGCCAACTTCTTCTGCTGCACTATGAAGTTCACATAAGAAAGTTTTTCATAGACTTGCTTAGGTTGAAAAAGACTTCTAAGACCATCAGGTCCAACCATTACCCTAACACTGCTAGGTCTACCACTAATCCATGTCCCTCAAGCACACAAATACATTTCTTTTAAAGACCTCAAGGGATGGTGACTCAATCATTTATCTGGGCAGCCTGTCCCAGTGCTTGACAGCCCTTCCTGGGAATTTTTTCCCCCTAAGATTCAATCTAAACCTCTCCTGGAACAACTTGAGGCCATTTCCTCTTGGCCTATTGCTGGCATTTGGGAGATGAGACCACCCTCCACCTGGATACAACCCACAGAAAGGAGCTGGCATGCTGGAGCTCAGCATGGCCTTTGCTCAGCACTTGTGCAAGCAGCTTGGGCAAGCATGTGAGCTGCTGCAGTGTAAACCCTCATACCTGAGTGGAAGAGGATGTGGTGCTGGGGTGAGCCATGGCACCCAAATCAGCACTTTTGAGTACCCAAAGAGAGAAATGGTCAGGGACAGAGCTGGAAACCAGGAGTGGTAATTATGGTCACCCTGGTGACCATAATGAAGCTATCACATAAAAACTCTGGCAAGAGGCTGAGCTTGTCCACGGCAGGCAGCAGAGTTGGAAGAGGTTGTGCTCCCAGCCTTTTCGCTCCCTGGAGGAGCAGGGAACCACACATGGCCACTTTGAGGCTTTGTCCTGTTTTTGTCCCCTGCATTTAAATGCAGTGCTCTGCAAAGAAGGAGAAGGGAGGGTTCATTCTTGTCTGCCCCTGGTTTGCATCTGTGCTACATCAAGATTTGTGTGTGTGTGAGACTTAAAATCTGTGTAGTGAGTTAATGGGGTGCATATATGAAGGGGTATCTGTCTTTTCCAGATGGTCTTAGATGCGTTGACATGTAGTACTTATCTTTTGCCTTTTATTTCTATTTCTGGTAGTTGAAAATATCCCACTAGTTGCCATGCAAGCAGCTTCTACCTCATACGGCTTGGATTTGTTATCCTGCACCTTCCTGTGGGGAGAGGCTCTTGACCTCAGCGCAGAGGCTGCGTTTTTATCAGCAAAATGGCTTCAATGCGCAAATGGTGTGAGGGGAAGCTCAATTTTCTGTTCACTTTAAAGTACAGGGAACACCCAGGCTAAAAGGACTGCGGTGTTTCCAGAAGCACACAGACATTTCTGTGATGGCTGCTGTGCCTCCTGGGAGGTTTGAGTCCAGTGGATGATGCCCTGCTGCGCTGCTTCGGCACAAGACGCCTGCCAGAAGTCAGTCCACTTCTAGAGACATCAAGGTAGAGCTGCCAATGATTTTTAAGGTTGCATGGCTACAGACTAGACTAGTGCAAATCTTTCCTAGGGATTATGCTTTTTTTTTGTTACAAGTGTGACAATAAGGTTATTCTCTCAGAAAGACAATTTAAGCCCCTCTCATCCTTCAAGCTGAGCAAAGCCCTTTCTTATCATATCCATTTCTTAATCACTGTTTCCTAAATAGAGGTAGCTGAGTATGGGGGAGCAGGGCTGTCTGTATTTTGACTATGTAGCAATGCAATTTTGTTAAAACTGTGGATCAGGCGATTGGATCAATAGAAGAAAAAATTATCCAAAGTTTCCATGCAAAGCTCAGTGACACAAAAAGAGCAACTCCCCATCAGCTCAGGGCCTGAGCATATTCTCTCTCCAGTGATGCAAGCAATATCATTACTTTCTCCCAGGTGAAAATGTTCCTAAAAATGAGGAACAGCAGACAGAGCAAACTGTCCTGGTGACCCAGTTTGAGTCCTGGCTTCATCTGCACAGTGGTGCCACGCTGTCGTTATGAAAAAGCAGGTTCAAATGCAACACTGCTGCCCATGCTGAGAGGTCTCAGATGCCTCTGATACTCCCTGTGATGGAGGAGCCAGGACTGACAGCCTTTAGCATGGAAGAACAAGGGCAGCTTTACTGTGATAGGATTCTCAAAATAAACCCTGCAAATGGCTTTTGGGGAACCCACAGCCTGTACAGAGGCACTCCTGGCCTGGGCAAGCTCTTCCCTCCATCCTCATGGTCATCCTCCAGTGGCACAGACATCATGAGCTCACATCTGGGTTCAATAGTTCTATCCCTTTGGTTGTTCCTGGCACTGAAGTCTGTCTTTCTGCTCCCGTTTCTGTTCCACAAAAAGGCAAGTGATGTTTTGCCCATTCCATGTGTGGGTTGTGAAGATGTAAAGCCCTTTGGAGGAGATAAGTCCTGCAGGCATCCTATTTTGCAGAGCCTTGTGCCTCATGCTGGATTTGAAGCACTGAGATCTGCCAGCCACTTTTCCAAGTAAGGGGCCCAAAGCATCTGTGTGGAACGGGACTGACACATCTTGGGCAGGGTGCTGGGGAGATAAATATGACAAAGGGAGAAGAAAAAGTAATACCACCTCACTTTTTCCCATCTCCTTTTTTTTCTGATGGTAGGTTTTGCTCCCTTCCCTGTTGCAGAGGCAATGGAGGGCAGCAGTGGCATGCCCAGGCTGCCTCTGGGGTCATGGCAGCTGCTGTGACTAAAGGGGAACGTGGTGGGCTGGCTGGATCAGGGAGTGTGCTTGCAGGAGGCAGCAAAAGTTTACATTTGTGAGAGCAAAGTGAAGAAGCCTGGGATTGGAGAACTCTGGGTGCTGCCATACAAGCACCATAGCCCCAAGTCTAATGGGTAATAGAGTCATTAATTCTGCTGATTAACTTGGCCTTGGGGTTCATGGAAATGACATCTACCTCCTTTCTTTTTTTTCTTTTTTCTTTTTTTTTTTTTAAGCTCAAACTGTGGAACGAGGGAGCATAAAAAAACAAGCTAATTAGAGAGAAATCAGGAGAAAAGAAGCAGGGAGAAAAGAGAAGACAGTCTGAGAATTAATGAGTCTGATTTGGGAAGAGGATGTGACAAGCTCTTCAAAAGCATTATTGTCAAATGTGTCACTGTTTCATAGACGGCTACTGCTACCTTTGAGCTTCATGCTGATAGTTAATGATTTGAAACTATAAAAAGATTGAGAAGGTAAAAGAGAAAATGGCAGACTCGACTGGATTTTAATGAGAGTCCCCCCCTTCCCACTCTTCTCTTTTTCCATATGAAGCAGCCTTGGAAAGTAGGAAGAAAGTTTAGTTTCCCCCTGCCTGCTTGCTCTCTCAAGGCAAAAAATGTTTACAAAGGAGAAAGGAGAGTGCAGAGGTCCATCCGTCTCTGACTACCATCCATCTTCCCTTACTCAAACCCTCAGCTCTCCCATTCACTGTCAAGCAGTGGTGGGGTTGTGGTCGTACAGGCAGAGGACTGACAAAAATAAGCTGAGATTGATGGAAGAGACAGCTATAGCTCTTGTTTGTTTTTTTGTGACGTGCTGAGCAGAAGCAGTCTTCACACTGTGAAATGTAACAAAGAAATCTAAAGTGATTACACAGGTTCATTTGTCAGTATCAGTGCTCCAGCTATTGCTGTGTACAACAATGAGATGACAAGGCATTTATTGCTGATGGTTAGTTATTAGCTGCATTATAGGAAACATTAGCACAGTCTAGGATACATAGACCAGGCAGACAATAGCTTTCTGGGCTCCAGACTCAGCAGGGTAGCCTTGTCATTAAATTTGGTGGCACCAATTTAATTTTTTTTTTTTTTACAATAAATTGAAAGGAGACTTAGAAAACTAAGTCTGTAACCCTGCATTTACCTTAAGACTGATCAGCGTGCTTTCTTTGGATGCTACATTTTGTATCAGAAAAGCTGTGAAGCACAGCAGGCCAGCAAATCTAAAAGATGCAGTGGAAAAGCCTTATCATATATTGCCCCTTGGCTGATCCCATCACTGCCTTCCAGCCCTGACCTCCAGAGTACCCCTCTGCCACTGGGGTGGACCAGGTTCTTCTCAAACAAGTCACAAGCAGACATACAAGGAGAAAAGTCTTGTATGGTTTACAGAAAGGCTTCTGTAAACTTTTGTTACAACCTTTGTCTTGCTCTTATCTGTCTCAGACCTGCTCATTTTTTGCTTGTCTTGCCTTGATCCTTTAGGGTCAGACCTTTGTAGCACTCCCATCCTTGCATATGGCCCTGTAGAAGTCACCGGAAGTCATAGAACTGTGGAATGTCCTGGGTTGGAAAAGGCCTTAAGGATCATCCAGTTACAACGGCCCCTCCAGAGGACAGCTTCCACGAGACCAGACTGCTCAGAGCCCATCCTCCCTTTAAACAGCTGGCCTTAAATACTTCCAGGGATGGGGCATCCACAACTTCTCCAGGCAACCTTTTCCAGTGCATCACCACCCTAACAGTAAAGAATTTCTTCCTAATATATCATCTAAACCTATTCTCAGCTTGAATCCATTCTCCCTTGTCCTGTCACTACTTCCCCTTGTAAAAAGTCCCTCTCCATCTTTCATGTAGGCTCCCTAGGTACTGGAAAACCACAATTAGTTCATCCTGAAGTAATTTCTTCTCCAGGCTGAAAAATCCGAATTCTCTAAGGCTTTCCTCATAGGAGACGTGCTCCATCCCTCTCATCATCTTGGTGTCACTCACCTGGACTCGCTCCAAGAGGTCCATGTCCTTCTTGTGGTGGGGACCCAGAACTGGGTGCAGCACTGCAGGTGGGGTCTCGCTAGAAAAAAAAAGTCTTTGACAGTGAGGGCTGAGTGCGGAAAGGAAAGGTTTGGCTTGCAAGGGATGTGACTGGATGACTGCCATGTTTATTAAGCCATAAAAGAACATGCCTGTTCTGTGGCAAAAGCTGTATTTGCATAGTGGTGCGAAGCCAGCCCTCAGTTCTGGGGTGAAGTGCCTATTTTTTGTAGCTTTTCAGTACTGAGTTGTGCAGTAAAACTAGAAATTCTGGTGGTGGCTCCTTCTTTTCAAAGAAGGTTTTTTATTATATAATTAATTTTCTTATTAACTCAGTCACTGAGTAATATATTCCCTGTTCCATTTTTTCTGACACTCAGCTTCAGTTTATTTTATGCTACCATCAGATTTCCAGAATGCCCCAGATTTTGGCACTGACAACACTTAAATAAACTGAAGCAGTTGTCCTGGGAAAGTTGGAGGTTTTGACAGCTGCATGAGGGATCATGGGACTTCAGCCCATAAAATACCAGTGTAAGGGGAATTACAATGTTTTAAAAACCACTATCACTTGATAACATTGTAAATAGCAACAGGAGCTGGATTTGAACAGATTCAGGCCAAACCCAAGTATCTTTGAATGTAAAAATGAAATTTTGTTGGAATCTCTTCATCACCAGATTTGCATGAATCAGATGTGATTTTTTTTCCCATGTTATGAAATTTATCATATTCTGTGCCCTAAATACTGTCTGCCTAGCAGTGAATTTAATCTAAACTGTTTGTTCTGGATTCATTGATCAGAGAGGTAACCTGAAAAGATTCTGCCAGACTCATACCCTTAAGATTCATAAGTCAGATTTTAAATTTTATAGCATTTTTGAGGTTAAAAAGTGGTAATTTTCTTCCTAAACTGCATTTACCAAATGTGTGTGAGAAAATTAAAATTGTCAGGTCTCTTACATTTATTCAGTAAGGTGATTTTGCCCCCCACTAGACAGACCTTGGGGCACATCATCTGTCTCTGCCCAGCAATTAATTTTGCCTTGAACTACCCAAACAGTACTGTTTCCTCCAGTTTCGGCATCACTGTGCCATTCTCTCATTATTTCTGCTCTTGTGTTAATTTTGTCTTTACTTCCAACTCCCTGCTGAAATCCTGTGATTTCAGTGAAATCTGAAAATATAGGGAGCTGATGGGACTGTAAATCAGTTTTAATTAAAGAATATGTGCCTGCTGAGCTAGGGTCCCTTGAAACAAATATCCTGTGTAAAATGGACAGATAGCAACACCCATGATCCAGCTGTCAAATATGGGTATTTTGAAAAAAAAAAAAACCAGAGCAAACAATTTAATTCAACAATAAAAATATTAAACATCAACAACAACAACAATAAAAATAGTAATAATAATATCATGCCACTCCAGACATAAGAGGATTTGAAAGGGTAGCCAATAGGTCTAAATCTGTGGTGGCAGAATCAAGTAAGAATAAAATATCTTTCAAGGCCATAAAGCTTGAAACTTGTCACAGGAGAGGCATCTAAACTCTCAGAAAAGAAAGCAATCTCTATTTGAGAGCACACAGGCATTTCTGACAGTTAGGGTCTGATGAGTCAGCATTTCAGCTACTGAGTTAATGCAGCATTTGGCAGCTGAGCTAGAAAAAAACAGTATCAAAAAGCCCTTTGGCATGAACTTTGCTTCTGAGATATATGCAGTGAGTGTATCTCTGAGAAGTGAGAAGGTTTTTGAAGTTATAACAGAGGCTGTTTTAATTTGGGGCAGGCTCATTAAGGAACATGGTTTAAAAACATAGATTTTGTTCCCTCTGGCTGTACGCTGTGCTTCACACAAAACTTGGCAAAGACAAAATACAGTCCAAGAGAAGGTATCTGTATTGTAAGATAAAATGCCTCAAAGACTGCCTGCTTTGTGGCTGGCTAAGATCAGATAAGGGCTGCATCTATCATACCCTCCTCGCAGTGTAAACCAGAGCTAGAGGTATTAAGGGGTATGCTAAGATGATGTGTCAAAATTTAATTTAAATCCTCCTGCAGTCAAAAAGGCCAAATCTTTCAAATCATTAGATGTTTAGCAGCAGTTGGTGCCAATGGAGTTCTGTTGCCTAAAAGGCAAATGGTGGAAAATGACATAAAGAAGCAGTTCGCAACCCTGCGTGTTGGTCCCACCTATTGTCACAGCTATTTCACTCCGGCAGAGGCATGCCTTGGTCTTTGTAAAGGCTTAGCCTCGTTTCTGCTCGCTCTTCTCACGGTTTCCACATGGAATGTTAAGATTGGCTTTCAATATACAACTTATGGAGGAAGGACAATGTCTGCTTTTCAACTGAGAATGAAATGTTACACTAAAACTTAGACTTCAGATCCACAAGAATTTGTACACAAGAGAGCAGCAGGTAACTGATGACACACCTATAGGAAATGGATTAAGAAAAAAGTAAATGGTTCTTTCCCCTGGAGGATACTAAACTTTCAGTGTAAAGTATTGACCAGCTATCCATTACAAATGATACACAGGTATTTCAGACAAAGGATTTTATTGTTACTATTAATCATTATTTGTGTCATGACTGAGCCTCTGAAGGCCTAGTGAAAGCAGATCACTGATGAGCCAGGCCCAGCAAATACTAAGAATTCATAGCTTAAATGCACAAGGGAGCCACGAGAAAGAGCTGTCTTACAAAAGCAGCACAGTGAGCTGCTGGGGAGAGAACACCCAGCCTGAAAACTGCAGCTGAGTCCTTGTGGTACCTCCTGCCCTGAGCTAAGCCTTGATGAGGCTGCAGGACCCAGGTTAACTTCCCTGCCCAGCACTGGGCTGGAAAACATGGTGGAGTGGCTTGGAGGTGGCAGAGCAGCCCTTAGCATGGTGCTGTGTGTGTTTGTGCACCCACAGCAGATCCATGCCTGCAGCCAGCAGGCCATGCAGGGGATCCCTCCTTCCCCTGGGCTGTGTTTTGCCTTCTTGTGTGCATGTGCAAAAAACACCAGTGGAGGAAAATCAAAGTAATGAGCAAAGATTCAGAGCTGACCCTGAATGTTTGCGGTTGGTCGTTTTAAAACAAAGCTCATTGCAGCAGAGTTGCTCAGGATGACCCGTGGAATTTCACTTTTAAAGGTCAGATGGTTAGAACCACTGCTTTGCTGCTTGTAGGAAGGAGAGTTTGGCTGTAAGGTCACTTTGTTTTCACACTCTCAGAAATGTTACCTCTACCCTTCACAGGGAATGTAAATCAAGTAAAAAACCACCCAGCAGGGTTATCAGGGTAACACTAAATCAACACCAGCTACAGCTGCTAGGGGTGAATGTAAAATTTACAGTGAGGCATACATCTATTGCTACTGAGCGATGAGCAGTATTCTCACTTAAAACATGCAAAGACCAAGATGTTTTTTATTTTAGTAGTCTAAATAAAAGCAAACTTAGCGGCCAAACTAATCCAGGTTTTCAATGCAGTGTTCATGGTGTCTCTGAATCAGGACCATATTGCAAGCTGGAATAGGATAGGAAGGAGGGCAAACTTTCCTTTCAGCAGTTTTAAAAAAACCTGCTGACTAAAATCTGCATATATCATCTTGTTATTGAAAAGTATATTTGAAAGGTGAGAGAAAATTGTGTCTGATATGGGATGTTTAGTTGACAGACAGCTCATTGTAACAGATGCGGCTCCTTTTAAATAGCACCGTAAATGAGATCCCAGAAAGACAAGGACAAAGGCTAGGAGAGAGCACTTAGTCTAATTAGACAGAGAAATCCATTTCCTTTTTAACTGAATGCTTCTCTGAATGTGCAGAGATTTCCAAGTTATGAAGCACAAGCAAAGGATGGAGGCTACAGCTATCAGTTCATAATCTGCAAGGCATGGAATAATAATGGTCCTCATTTTTCAAGCACTGATCTTCAGTAGTTTGTTAAACCTGCACATCAAGTTCTCACTAAAGCACCTGCAGATTAATGGCATAGCTAGAAAGCTTTTCATCTGGTGTGTATGTGGGGAGAAATTGTAAAGAAAGGCAAAGAATGACCTTAAAATTTGTTCTGTTAAAAAAAAAATCACAAAGGAAAGGACTGGGAGTCCAGATTTTTACTTATCCCAAACTTACAGGAGAAATAAAAATTAAGACACAGAAAAAAAGACACTGAAATGGTACTATGGTTTCTATAGCAATCAGCACTCCAGACTTGACGTGCCTTTCTGCGTGTGCTTTATGCTGGCCACAAGATATTAAAAGCAGGACTCCTCTTGCCTGACTTCAGGTCTTTCACTGCCAGTCATTCATATATTACTGCCCTTAAAAATGTGAACCAAAGTTTTCCAGGATCCTCCTACCATTAACTTTGGGAGAGAGAGGCATTTCCAAAGTTTGTTTTATCTTGTCCAGGGCATGTATCTGAGTCTGGCACCTCTGGAGGGTTAATCTGTCAACCTAATGCCCTCCACTGACTGCAGAGGACAGATGTTTCAGGTTAGCAAATGTGCTTCTAACACAGAGAGTTTGCTATTTTATGATAAGTTATTTTGCACTTGTCACCAGGAAACAGAAAAATTTTCAGCAGAGGTCTGTGTACTTGCTTATTTTTGATCTTTCTCTGTTCTACCCAAGAAGAAAGGGAAGGAATCAAGAGAGGGAACCTCAAGGAAATGGAGAACATGACTAATTTTTGTTGACCGTTTTTGAGCTGAGCAGGCAGCCAAAATTTAGTGCCTTGGACATTATGTGGAGTAACCAGTTATCCAGTCGAGCATTTTTGGTGCAACTTTTGTGTTTTTCTAAGCAAGTAATTCTGCTTTCTTGGAAACTGGAGAATCAAATGAATGGAAAATGTTTCTCAGCTATCACCTCTCTACCTCTTCTGCCAGCATTTCCCTGACCTCCTTGAGAGCTTTTATTTGCTGTCCTGTTACAGTGCTTACACAAATCATGTCTTTGCCAGTGGTTTTTGAAATGTTTTTCTGCACCCCACCAATAAGTAGCATACAGGGCAGTAGTGGTGAAGACAGAGCAATGTGGTTTTCAGAGAGCCATGGGAACCCAAAGTCTATGGGTTACCTTTAGTCTGGTTGCTGTCATGTATTGAAGCCTGGTCTGCAGTGTGTTTTCACTGCTCTTGCCCGTGCCAACTGCATTGACCAGGAGAGATATGCTAAGTTAGTAAAAGACTAACAAAAAAGTCTGGCAAGAGAGTGAAGTGAGGAGAAATAGAAAGTAATTGTTTTCTCCAAGGAAAAAAGCCTGAACCTCCTTTTCCAGAGCCAGCTCCTCTCTAAAAGAGCAGGAGTGGGAGCAGGGAATGATGAGCCCTCCTCCTTCCTATGTCTCTGTCAGATCTGGGGTGTGTTCTGGTGGGGTGCTAGGACCCCTCAAACCGACTCCAACAGAAAGTCGCTCGGCAGCTACTGCACTCACACAGACACACACGTGCACCAGATAGCTTCTTTGACAGATCGATGGCAAAGAGGCAGGAAGGGTCCTTGTGTGGAATTTCCACGGCAAAGGTTTATTTGAGCCCCATACATGAAGCACACCAGGGACCAAAGACCTTGGGGGATGGAGGGTTCCCAGTTATATAAGGGGGCGGGGAAAGCATCAGGGACAGGGGTGGTACATAGGTGAGACCTTGGCATATAAGGGAAAAAGGGGCAGGGAAATCAACGGGCCAGTCAGGGAAACAGAGCTGGGGTACACTGGCATGGTAGAACAAAGCATCCGGGGAGGCCTCACCCTAACCCGGGGGGATCTCTTGGGATCTGTTCCTTTAGGGGACTCCCTCATTTCCTGATTGGGATATTCACTGGCTCCCACACATCTCCAAATATACGAAGAATATCTAGGAAAAAACCATCATTTTAGGAAGGATTCGGTACTTCTGGGCTGTGCTCCTTGCATGCAAAGGAACATTTCATTAATTGAAAGGGGAAAGCAAAACCTCTAGCCAGTATGACAATAGCAGCTTTCTAGATGGTCTGAGGAATAGTGCAGTGTCTTAGTAACATATGAGCCAAACAAATAGTGGTTTTTTTGAGCATAAGATCTGCCAGACTCTTGCCAGTGTTGTTTAACAGGCAAATTGCTTAACAATCACAGGATGGGTTCTGCAACTGGGATCTGTGCAGGTGCAGGCTCCTGGTTATAGGCCAGGCAGATTTTGCAATGCCACTGGCTAAAATTATTTTTAAAGGAAAATGTGATGAAACTGTGTTTGTTTCCATATGTTTATATACACACACCTTTAAGTGTGTGTGGGCATGTGTGAACACAGATACATGTGTGTTTGAACTGTACACTGGCAGTATTTGGAGCAGCATAAAAATCTTGCCAGCATTGCTGGTGATGAATTAACCCCAGTGGACTGAGTTTAGTTTGATGACTCTGAAACAAAACAAAGTCATCCTCAGCCCCAAAGATTGAATTAACCCCAGTGGACTGAGTTTACTTTGATGACTCTGAAACAAAACAAAGTCATCCTCAGCCCCGAAGATTAACAACACATAGAATTATTAAATAATGGATGTTAGAAACTCAGCAAAGTTGTTTTGTGTTTTCAAATGGCATGGGATAATGTGGGCACAAAAGCATATTGCAAGCACAAGCTGGGTATGGGTCAAGATACCAATCTCAGCTGGATTTCTCCATGTATGGGGGCAGGTAGTTGAGCACACAGGGCAGTATTTTCCAGACTTAGCAGCTTGTGGACTTCATTTGCTTACAAAGCCACAGAATAGGAAATACATAGAGTTATTTGTCTATGATTTTGGTCAGAGACTGCCTTAAGTGAGATACTAAGAGAATTAGCTGTAGAATAGATTTTGGTGACAGATGTCCTGTGCTCTGCTGTTATGAAAAAAAGCTACCTTACCTTCTCTGTCAGCTGCGATATCCGGCTATAATTAGAAGAAGTAATATCTGTCAAATAATTGGTTATGCACATTTTGATTAATTTCCTGAGACAATTCCACTCCTGTGCCACTTCTCAATCTCCCTGTGATTTTTAATTTTCTCATTTGGGGAGAACTTTCAGTTAATTAGACTGCAAAATCTTGCAAACAGCTCTGTAAACATATGCAGTAAGATTTATTTCCTTATATTTGTGAGATCCTGGTACAAGCGTTGTATGAATATATATAATATTAACATATATAATATGTAAGCAATGCATGGTAATCTTAAAATGTGTCCTCTAAGTTATACAGCACCATTGCTACTGAAAATGGAAAAGAAAAACTATGGTAGAGAATTTTTCTTGAAAGTTTAGTTATGTTTTGAAGAAGGACTATAATGGTCTAGGAGTGCTGTAAGCCTGCTTTGCTGGTTGGTCATGCTTCAACCAGTTAAGATTGTGAAAGATGTTTTTGGTTAAATGAAATGTTTTGAAATGTGAGGCTTGTTCATCTCATTGTGAATTTGTTATATACATTTAATTTTCTTAGAAAAGGAATTAACCTGAAGACTTCTTAGAATCTTGAATTTGGTATATCTGTCAGACAGTGATGATTAACCTCTTCAAAATGTAAAATCAAAACAAGCAAGAGGAGAACACACGCTTTAAGAAAAGGTGTTGTCTCAGGCACGGGACCAGCTGAAAGACACAAAAAAGGTGTGGAGAAAACCAAGGAAATCAGTTCCCAGTCTTTCCCAAGGCTACTGCTTCGATAGCATCTGTGTGTGTTGCATTAGCAGGCTAGCTGCCTGAGGGGCTGCAGTCATCTCCAGCGGATCCACAGGTGCTGGAGCGCGAGGCTCGCTCCGGATCCGTGCCAGGCACCCTGTGCCTTGCCTGGCTGTGCTGCCCAAGGCTGCGCTCGGGCAGGGCAGCGAGCGGCAGCAGCTGCAGTGCCAGTCCTGACCCTCCCGCCAGCAACAGGCAGTGGCATGCTGGGATGGCGCTAGCCTAAGGAGCCTCCAGGCTCAGGGCAGGGTTTAGGATGAAGAGGTGATTTTCTGTGGCTTTGTATGGATAAGAAACCATTAAACATCCAGTACTTCTCTGGAATAAGGGTAACTGGAGAAAGAACAGATTTTTAAAATGTTTTTCTTTCAGCGCTCCCTTTGGGGCGCAGAGTAGTAAGTGCAATCTACCCCAACTGTGCTGTCATATTCAAGAAAGAGTGTGGTATCTTCATGGAGCCTATACTGCTGGTTATATTTGCTTATAAAAATTTTGAATGAGATCCACTTGCATTTTGGGGAAGGTGCAGGTCAAACATCATAAGCGTTAGATCAAGACTCATGACAAATTCTCAGGCCTTTCAAAACACTTTGGAGAATTTTACCGATTTGAAAGGAGCCAAGATTTTTCCACAGTATGGTGTAAAAATGAGCCAGACTTGACTTTGATCTCACCATCTGATATTGAGCCTCTTCTCAATCCAGTCTCTACTTATTTTCTATGTGACTTCATCCTCCTTTATGGGGAAGGCAGTTTTTACTCCAGAGCTGACCTGGGGATGGATTCACTGTGACCAAATCTTGCTGGGCAGAGGGATTTCACCGCTGACCTGCATGTTGTTCAGGAGATGGAGCCCTGGGATTGACTCAGAGGGCAGAGACAGGTGAGGCTAAGCCTCCTTTGCGCTTCCTGGGGTGATGAGCCGGGTGCACATCTGTGCACAGGAGAGAACTGCACCAGGAAGCTCCCTTCCGTGAACTTCCTCCTGACTGGAAGATGTGGCAGGCACTGCACTCAGCAGCACTCTTCCTAGTCGCATCTTGCTTTGGGGAGCGTAGATCTGTGGTGTTGCATTTCTTAGGCACTTTTCAGTTCTGGAGGCAGAGCACCAAGGGTGGAATACATCCCACCTTGCTCCTCTGGACCATTTGTCAAGGCCAGTCCCTGTGAGTGTGCAGAAAGTGGACTGGACAGTGCCTCCTGCTGTGCTGTGATAGTGCCATGAAGTGGACGTGATGTGGTTATTAGGCTGTGATTCAGTTCACACTGAGTGGTATTGATTGGTGTTGGTTCAGTGCTTGCTACGTATTTTATCAATTGACCTTTGAGACTGTATTCCTGCTCTGCTTCTTTCACTTCTAATTCTCTTTGCCTCCAGTTTCTGTAACTCCTAATCTTCCTGTGTTTGATTTCTCATAGTATTTCTTTAGCGTTCTGTTACAGAAAAGCTTTTTTAGTGAAGCTATACTTTCCTTCCTTTGCTTCCCTTCCCTTTGTTTGCTTTTTAAAGTATTTTTTTTCCAAGAAATCCACCTGTTCTTTTTGATACATCAATTCCATTAAGAGATTCAGCTTCTAAAATATTTTGCCCTCAGCAGAAGAAAGAAGTATAAATGCAGGTGTTTTGCAATAAAGCTCAGGGGTGCAGAAACTGGTTTTATAGCAGATCTTGTCAAATAGGATTTACAGAACCCGATAACATAATACAGTTCAATAACATAATGCCTTCGTGAACAGTTCTCCTGGCCATCTGTGGAGCTGCGCAGTTACACCAGCTGAAGATCTGGTAGCCTATTTCCAAGATGTTGTTTGTAAATATGCACTGAAAACCTGAAAGAATAATTGGAGCTAAGTGCTTTTAGCTGGGTGCAATTCACTGCGGGTATTAATTTTGGACTTTCACTGAAAGCAAGGAAGACAATATTCTCTTCTGGGTTGTTTTAGCACTGGCTGGTACTAAAACCAGGTAGGGAGCTAAAATATCTGGCTAGACCTATGCAGCTGCCTATATGGCAAAATCAGGGTTGAAACTAAAGAGTTTCTGACTCACAGCAGTGCTCAAAACAAGGAGTGTGCTACCTGTGTGTCACAGACCTTTAACAAACAGATCTGCCACATCAAATAAAGTGACTCAGGTTGAAAGAAACTCAGCATGGGAAAAAAGTGAGTTTGTGCCAGTCAAAAAAGTAAAAGATAAACAATATGCTCTTAAGCCATAACGTGCACAAAACAATGTGCACTAAGGGAATGCAGAGCATCAGAAAGAAGGCCACAGGGTTTTCAAACCTTTTTTTTTAGGTGAAAGGGATATAAGATGTCCAGTAGTAAATGTGAATCCCCACAGATATCAATTAGGATAATTTACAGATCTAGATTTATATTCCTGGCTGAAGTTCAGAGTTATCAATTAGAAAATGCTTTCTAGGATCTTATTACAGCCTTTGTGTAGGAGGAAATTTGAAACTCACAGCCTAGAAGAGTGGTGGTTGGTAGCAAAAGGGGGAAAGGAATGTCAAAATATGTATTAAGGAACTGTGATAAAGTGCCATCTTTTTAGAAATCTTGCCTTGTGAATAGTGCACAAGTACCTGTTCTCCATTCACTTTCATCCAATGCTGTCTTTAATGGCCTGGATCATGGGAGGCTTAGCAAGCCTGAAGCTAAAATAAATCTGAGAAAGACTGCAAGCACAACAGGGAAAGAGTTAGAATTAAAAGCAATTCTGAAAATTTGAAGATTTTTCCTAAATATAGGATGAAATTCCACAGTGCCTGGCACAAGGTAGGGTGCAACAAAAAGTCAGTTATTAAATAAGGGGTCAGAAATGGTTGGTTTCTTCCAGGAAGGATCTCAGAGCAATGTTGGATCACAAGCCAAGCAGATGTGAACAATGTCAGCCTGCTGTGAAAAGGAGAAAGTCCACCCTGTGACGTGTAAACAACAAAGACATGAAATAATGCTTCCACTGCTAAAGTTATTTCATGTTCAGTGTCTGGCACTGTGCTTCATGAAAGCCATCAATCACTTGGAGAGGACGAGGTGAAGATTAAGTTATTCAGAAAATGTTATCTAAACACATAGCCTAAGAAGAAAAAAAGGCAAAGATTTGGGCTACTTACTCTAAGAGAGAGCAGATTGATGGGGGAAATGGGAAAGGGTTATAGTTTTCAATGGGAAGAGAGGGGAATGATCTGTTCTCTATATCTGCAGCAGGCAAAGCAAGAAGCAGTGGACATAAGCTGCAGCGAGAATGACCTCGGAGAGAAAGCAAGAGAAAATATGAGGATAGCGAGGAATTGGACAAGAACATCTGTGGAAGTAGGGAGCCATACCCCTTGGTGAGGTGTTTTTCAGGGCAGGGGAGACAAGCAACCACTAGGCATAGCATTGAGATACAGCTTGTCCTACCCTGGGACATCTCAAGGTGTTTTTCAGCTCTGTCTCCTGTGATTCCACAGTGTCTGTATTGGTGAAAGCTGCAGGAATGATGCCATGCTTGCAGAAAGCATGGGACAGTCAGAGAATAAACTGGTCATGCAACACCATGTCTGTGTTGATGCTCGTGAGAGTTTTTCACTGACAACAGCAAGTACAGCACCCTAGCACTTACCTTAGAATTTTAGAAGTGTGCTTTGGTGTTGTACTTTGTGATGATTGGGGGAAAAAAAAAGTAATCATAAGGATGCCCTTGAGCCCTGATAGGGTTTCACAGAGCATTCTTCTGAGGAGCCTTTGTCGTAGTGCTGCTTTTCCCCTCAGTCTCTCTGAGTAGGTAAGAATATTTATTCTGCACATCATCCAGGGTACCTGTTGCTGGTCTTTTGGAAGATGTTGTGGTGCCAATAGAAAGAAGTGCTTTAGATATTGGAGTAAGTACTGGGAAGCAAGCATTGATAATGACACTCCTATGAAAACAGGCAGCTTGGATGCATTTTGAAAAGGTAGGAGAATTCAATTTCATGGACACAGGCTGTTCTCTGCCAGTTGATCTTTCTCCCCCAGGATGGTCCTGGTCATCCTTCTTTTACTAATATGGATGGAACATCTCTTGTCAGCAAATTCCTCTAAAGAAGTAGCTGCTATTGGAGAGAAAATTGCCATGAGACCAGTGATTCTCCAAGCTCAATCCAACAATCAGCATGACTTCACTTAAAGGAAGGTAGTCCTGAAGAGATTCTCTCTAGTTCCCAGAACAGTACACAGTGATACTAATGCGTTACCCAAGCTCCACCAGCTTCAACAGAGTGTCAGCAACTTTCCAACCCGTGTGGCTCTTCCCAGACTATCTGACCCAGATGAAGCCAAAAACTAACAGACAAAAGAAGATAGAGCCCTTTTGGTCTACGCTCTGAATGCAGTGTGGAAGTGTGATGTCAGGTCTTCATCTCAGCATGGCACAGAGGGGATTCAAAGTGCCTTTTCAAGCCTGTCTCTCCATCTTGTACTAATACTAGAAGGAAAAAATACGTCCATTTTAGAAATTACCTCTCATTCAGTCTGGTAGTATTTGAGCGTGTTTGTGAAACCACTTCAGAATTACACTTAAACAAAAGGATAAAAAATTTCTCCTTCAATAGTGCCTGAACAGATTGGCCTGTCTGATAATATTACAGTATGAGGGCAGTGAGAGAACTATTTTCACAGCCAAATCACTTACCAGGAAAAATGGTCCATTTTCTTAAAACTACCATAATTCGTAAGTCTAATATATATTCTTTTTGTTATTTCCCAGTGCATTAGAAACAAGCTAGCCATTGCCATTAACATCTTCGAGATTCTAAAGTAAATTATAATGGTCACTCCAGGGGTGTGTTCTAATTTTTTTTAAAATTTGTTTTAATACACTTCATTCATTGAAAAAAAATTTCACACTTGTGTTATCTTGTAGTGTCACTTGACTCCAAATGTTTGACCAGTTTGGGAGTCCAACCTGAACATTTTCTCAGTTTAGATCTTTGTGTGTCTCAATGATATAAAAATTAAAGTTGGAAAGATGGTAAAGACTTACGGTGACTTCTAACAAAGCCAATGTTATTAAAAATGAAGAATGATATGAAGAATGATGTTGAATATATGTACCTTGGTGTCCCTTTGGGATCCTCTGCCTCCCAAATTGTGCAACTCAGCTTTTTTACTACCCCACAAGATGCAGGGCTTCCCTGAGGGAGCCAGAAAGATGCAATCAGTTTCAATACATCCTGTAAGAACCGCAAAGTCCAGAGAGTCTCTGGAGGTGCAGGATAGCTGAAGAGGGTCTGGCCAGGGAGACTGATGTCTGAGAGAGTATCTTTTAAGACTGCTGTGAGGCAGACAGAGAAAATCTGTAAGATAATACTGAGAAGGAAATTTGTGTGCACCAGGGAGATAAAACAGCACATGAGAAGGAAGGAAGAATGAGAGATGCAGGAAAAGCATTTTCCAGAGCAAGGGGAAAAAGAGGATGTTGGGGTAAGAGAAGAGAAAAATAACCTCAGTGGTTTTATATTTGGGGCAGTAATCTTGGAGCTGGAGTCTCATGATATTTTAAGTAACTTGTTTTGAAATTGTTTATTGTTGCAACATTGCTTCCATTCAGCTTGAAAATCAGGGATGGTAGCTAGCCAAAGACCATTTCTATCAACTGCCATGTTTGATGACTGGCCACCCAGGTAGTGTAAAGTAAATGAGAGAAATTCTACACCTTCTTTCTTTTTAATTTTTTTTTTTTTAATTCCAAAGAGACACAAATGGCAGAAAATTACATGCCTTCAGTCTTAAAAACTGAGGGAAAGTTCCCAAGGGCAAGCTGTGGAGTGACTCCAGGAATGACCATATTGCTGGATGAAGAGACAAAGCAGCCTGTAATGGTACAGCCCAGCAGAGCTATCCTCCATTCTCTGAGCCCACCACAGCACCACCCCACACCAGCAGCTGATAGCCCTGAGTGCTTACGCAGCAAGGATTGAGTTTTGCTCTTTTCTTAAATGAACCTTTCGAGCATTGATGAATTTTATTCTGTCTTCTGCAATGTGAATAGAATGTGAAATTCTACATTGCTGCACAGTGGAAAGGGAACAGCACTGTCTTGTAATGTACTTATTTGTCTCCATGAGGGATTGCTGCCAAGCTTCTGTGAATACACTTTTTTTTGGCTGCCCTCCCTTAAATGAGCAAGAATGCTGAAAATTTATTCCCACAACCCCCAAAACATTTTTCTGGTATTTTATGACATTAAAACACACATAAAAACATGTATACACATGTGCAAAACTTCACCAGAATTAAAACCACTTTTTTTTCTTTTGTGATCACAGCATCTTCTTTCTTAAAGCCTCAGAAAATGTGGTGAGGTATCTAAGTGATCAGTTTACTCAAGAGTTTAGAATTTTTTGTGTCTCTGTAACACTAAAAATTTTACCATTCTGACAGACAAAAGTAAAACATGAGAAATATGATGCATATCCTCTCCAGCTTTATTAAGACTATTTCTGAGATGGAGGAAAAAAGAAGAAGGGAGAGTAGTTAAGTCCGAAATTTTAAGAAGTAGGCAAAAGTTCACATTCCATAGCTGCAGTAGTTTTTTATTAAAAGAAAAGCAAATAAAAATGACTTATTAAATGTTCCTTGCATCTTTATAGATCTGCTGCTCTCCAAAGAAGGCCAGGTACTTGCTTGGAGTGTGTGCACATGAGTAAGTGTGTGTGTGCGTGTTATATCTATTTCTATGAGCGGGACATATTTCCAGCAGTGGCAGGTAGTAGAAATGAGGAGTACAAGGTGGTAAAAGCCTTTGGTGATGAATGATCAAATTTTCAGAAACATCTCACCTCATTTGATTTGTTCATAAAATCCATTACAAGAATAAATAGTATTTTCCTACCTCAGGCATTCTGCAGTTTTTGGTCACAGGATGATGGTTTTCTGCTGTATCTGAAGTTGGAGGTTTGATGTTTTTTGTTAAATAGTATGTCATCGGAAAAAATACCTGCATTTGTTTTTGAAAAAAACATTGTGGCATTGGGAAGGTGACAGCATCATCAAACAGTCAGCAGTAGTGTGTAGGTAAGGAATTTGTATGAAGAACTATCTAGCTAGAGTGATCTATTTAATAGCCAGGACTGGGAGAAGGAGGGTGAAAGAGCCAAAGGAATGACTGTGCTGATATAAATGTTTCTGCTGTCATTTTTCTTCCTCTGAAAACAAGAGCTTCTTGAATAACCAGCACTGTCCATTTCCATCAGCTTTCGTGGGGTCGAGGTGGAAGCTTGGACTCAGAGCCAGGGAAAGTTTCTGAGGCTTGCAGAGTCAGAATCAATGTGTAGTTTCCTGCAAATATAGCTTTACAGTTTAATCCCAGAAAATATTGTCTATTACTACTACTGTTACTGGCTACTCCTTTTTCAATAGCATTCACCCCTTTTTAAGCAATAAAGAAAAAATATTTTTATTCTCTTTGCTGGCCTCCAATGGAAGGTGCTTTTGAGAGTCCACCTCTCTGCATGGGCTTATAGGGCATTTGGTGAAGTTTTCTGAACTTACTTATAGCATATTATTGAATGCAGCAGCACTTCTGGGTTCCTAAGCCTGGGATGTGTTTTCTTAGGATGAAACTCTAGTGCGCACTATTCTCTGCAAGGAAAACTCAGGCCCAGTGAGAGCAGAGTACACCATGATCCCTCAGGTCCCCCGGACTCTGTAGTAGATAGCTGAGGGTAGGTAAGGTAGGTGCAACCACAGTGAGTGACATTTGCATTAACTGCAAATGTTAATGATGAGGCTGCAGAGACTGACAAATAATTAAGTTTATTAATGTATTAAGGCCTTAAAAAGCTGGGAACCTTTATCAGAGGCTAAAATACTTTTTTTATGGTATTACAGTAGGGAAGTTTTGTGGCTCTTTCATCACTCAGGTGCTGTGGCTTTTCTGTCTCAGTCTTGGCAAAATTAGCACTTAGGAACCTTTCTAGAGCTCTGACACGAGAGCTTTCATGCAGCACAACTGGTGCATAGGTTCCTGCAAAATCTTCAGGAAGTTGTGCTTGTGCACATCTGCCCCTCCCAGGGCCAGCAGGAAAAGGGGAATTCTCAGCAGTGCACCATCCATAGATAATCAGAGAGGCTCTCTGCCGTGCTGTGGTTCAGAGGGTGTCCCTGCAGATGGGATCCTGTCTGACAGTGTGCCACTTGAAGTCATGTTGGAGTTCAGATTGCTCTCTCCCATCTGAGATTGCACCAGATGTGATAGGCAGGGCCAGACTCTGCCTTCCTCCCTCAATAATTTTGTGCAAATGTGGCCTCTGTGAAGATACCGTGTCTGGTGACTTGTGCTTGCCTCTAGAAACAATGCTGTGGATGCAAACCTTTCTCCCCATCTGGCTACTTATGGTGTTGCGTCCATGACGTGGTGAGAACTGCCTAGCATGCTGCACCCCCTGTCTCAGCTCTAAACTCTCTATTTCTGCTCCCCCCAGGTGCATTGAACTTTCTCCAGTGCTTGCATTGCTGGAGGAGTGTGAACCCTGGTCCAGAATGGGCAACTTTCTTTGCTTGGCAAACCCTTGCTGTGGCACTAAGAGTTTGTTCCCCCAGCAGGCTCTGACTGGATATTTTGCTGCTGGTACTGATCACCCTCTGTTCCCTTGGCAAGGGTAGCTTAGCCCTCCCAACATTTGATGATCAACGCCTCTGCCTTACGTATATTACGAATTCTTCTACAATTTCACAGTCTCTTCAAATTCTTGTCTGCTTTAAAACAAAATTATCTTCTGATTGTTTTCCAATTTGCAATGAAACATTGTTCTAAACCTTTTCCACTTACTCACAGGTTTCCAGGGAGTTTAATCTCTATTGCAGGTTTTACCGCTTCATTATCTTTGTAGATACTTGTTTAATTCTTCTGATGGCTAGAACCATATGCCATGTGGTCGTCACTGAGATGGGGAGAGAGGTTAAAAGTGCATGTTAAAAATACAATTTTTCACAGGTTGCACTGGGAAAAATACTATTGATCTTCTGTCGGCCATTTGGGCTTTTTATGTGTAGCTCTGCTTAAAATGCCTTCAAGGAAGTCCTTTGAGAATGAAATTTTAGCTCATGAAAGATGGAAAGGCTGAGAACTCAAAAAAATAAAATCCTTTGTTTTTTAAGAGTGCAGCACGTCTCTTGCACCAAGGCTGGTAGCAATGTACATTTCCTTCTGCCCTCACACCGAGGTACTGAACTGGAAGGAGCTGTGCACTGCCTGGGGGATGTTGTGCCAAAGGTGGGTCAAGCCCTGTCCTGTGTGGTGATCCTACAAGAAGGAGCAGTGGGGAGGGCAGGTCAGGCAGGACTGGGTGGCAGGAATAAATTGTTCAGTAGCCTGAACCCTCAGTTTATTTGGAGGAGGCAGAAGCAAAGTCCTCAAACAAGTCCTGCCTCTGCAGTTTCTCAGGCTTGGCCCAGGGTAGGTCTTCTGGCTGTTCCCACATATCCCTTATAGGTGACAGGCAAAGGTACACTCCAGGACGCCTGAACTCTGCCACTGCCGTTTGGGCGTCACACTGTTGTTGAGATTAAAAGTGATCAGCTGCAGTCTCAGCCGTCTGAGTTAAATACTTTAACTTTTATTGCAAGTGAGTTGACTTGAAGTATTTGGACACCATGCTCTCCATGCTGAAGGAGCTGAACTTCCCTCTTCTCCTTTCTTAACTTACTTTTTGGCAGCAGATTGCAGAAAACACATCTGCTACCCTTGGCAACTAAAGGCACCTTCGTTTTCAGATAGATTCTGTGTAAATACCAAACAAAACATATATTATAGATGCTTGGCTTGGATCTAGTATAAAATTTGCTTTCTAAGCTGCCTTCTTCTTTTCTGGTTTGTGCAGGCATAAGGGCATTTCTGCAGCTATGCACAACTTTCCATTGACATAGTATTTTCATATCTAATTGAGGTCTAGTGGCCACCATCCAGCTGACCCTCCTTCTGAGGGCATATAGCCTGCAAAAACACAATCTGAGGGAGCACTGCTGCTGTTCATTGCAACAGAAACAGAAGGGAATAAACCCCATTCCACCTCAACCTCAGTGGAGCTGTGTCAGGCCTTGTGTATACTTCCTTGTTTCACCAAATGTGATAGGCACACTGAGCAAATAATTTCCATGAGTTGATTGCTTCATAAATTTTTTCCTTCCTCTCCTTCTTGTCTGCTTGTAAGCAAGCTGGGATTTTATCAGCCGCCCCCAGTACCCCTCTGAAGGATTCTATTTCTGCAGAGCTGCTGGGTGCCTGTCAGGCTGGCTGGAGACAGAGGTTGTGTGGTATGTTTCTGTCTTGTGAGTGGACTTCTAGAATCCTTTTTCTGGGATAAATATTTGGGTTTGCAGTTTTGAAAATGGCTTACCACAAATATTTGCCTAAAATTTGCCAGTGCAGGGAATGTTTCTTCAGCAAACACATTTACCAGCATGTTTTCAGTCAGTAAACACCACTGAGGTGTGAACACAGTCAAAGGGAATTAATTTTTAGTGCAAATAATTATTAATATAAAATAATTTGGAGATGACTGGAATCAGCTTTTTGTCTTCTATTTTGGGGAGCGCTCATCAGTCCAAATGGAGACACGCTCTGTGCAAGCCTGTACCTTTGGGGGTGGTGCTGAAAGGAGAAGTGTGCTTTTGGAACTCAAGATGCAGTGACACATGCCCCCATTTGGAGAGCTGAACGGGGTACCTGTGTGTGCTATGAACCAGCCCATTGAACTTGTCCAGGCATGAATGATGAATCGTGGCACTGAGAAGGTCCTCACAGCTGTCCTGGTGACCAGCCTTTTTTGTGGGGTGAAGGGAAGGTGGGAAATGGATGCTCTTGCTGCACTGGGCCTCAGTAGGGGTGGCGCTCCGTGGGGTTGGGAACCAAAGAACCGCTGGAACTCAACCTGATCCTGTGGTGATGTAGCCCAGGAAAAACAGACAAGCTGAAGAAAGAGAGGCTTGGTCTTCCTTCTGGTGAGGTGGCAGCTCCTGGTTAGGCTAGTGAGTGCAACCGCATATGTTTCAAGCTGCCTCTTTGGTGTACTTCTCTTCCCATTGAAGTTCTCTCCAATTTGGTGGTAGGGCATGTTATCCTGTGATCAGTTTTCCATTGCAGGTTCTCCTGCCTTCCTTGGTGGAGAAGTGCTGCCCTGGAGTTGGTTCTCTGAGATGCTGAAACTTTGGAAGAAGAAAACAGGCTGTGGTGACATCTGCTCTCTGCCTCTGTCCCCCTAGCTGGGCTCAGCCTGTGGTGGAATACACTGACTCACTGTGCCCTCGCTGTGCCAGGGATTGGTGAAAGGAGACTTTTCCTGAGGGACTGATGTTGGCAGTCTGCAGCAAGTCAATGGCTTGATAATTATGGATTCCCACTCCAGTACTAGAACTAGTTTGCAAGCTCTAGAGAAATGATGGCTTGGCAGAGGGGAGAGAGCATTATTCTTATTGTCACTGGTAGTTTTAGACCAAACCGTCTGCCCTCGCTCTCTATGAGAGTGCAGATTTTCAGTCAAGAAATATGTGACCCAAGTTTGGGTAAGAAATCTATTGTTAGGCTGGGCAAGATTCTTTCATGACCAGGAACATGACCAAGAAATCTTATTTTCATTCCAGGGCTCTCAGAAGGTTGTCAGGGCTTCTGAAGATAATCAAACCCCTATATTATTAAAGGTTCTTTTCTTCATCAGTACCTTGTACACTGGCAAGGTAGGAGGCTCTGTCACTGATGCCAGAGCAGACTGAGGGCTTCTCATAGAGAAGCTAATTATATTTTGCCCTTTTTTTTTTTTCTTCTTTCATTGCAGAAAGACAGAGTAGTTGTGAATAAATTGGGAAAAAGGAGGGTGAGGAGCACTCACAGTTCATTAATATTCATATTTAGCCACAATACACAGAAAAGGTGACAAGGCGCTGGCTACCCAGAAGCCTATGCACCTTGGTGCTAGATAGAAAATTGAATTCAATTATAGTTACCTTTAGCTCAGCATCTAATGAGCATGTCTGAAATAACAGAGGGTTGCTGTGTACTAGAAGGAGACCCAAGACTCAAACAGAAAATGCAAACCTTCCCTCCTTCTTCCCTGCTCTGCTGAATTTAAAACAATTCTGCCAAGGCCCAGGAGACCAAGTAGATTTTTAGTCTTGTTTTTTCAGTGATTATCACAGAAAATCATCCAGAAAAGAAAAAAAAATCAAATAAGATGGTCAGTAGGGGGGAACAAACACATTTTAATGGGGAAAAAAAAATGGAGACTTATTCCATTCTCACTTTGCCTGGTGAGTACTGCTAGGGTCTTGAGGTCTTTGTTTTTTCTTCTTTTCCTCTCATTTCATGCTGTTTTATCAGTTCTCTGATAGCTCTTAGTGGGTTTTTTTTTTATCATTTATCTTATTTTTTGGGAGACTACTATGCACGGAGTTTACTACCTTGTTGCTAGGGGAGAAAGAAGCCAAGGAGATTTCCTTCATACACATTTCCTAGGATTGCTTCAGAATGTTGGTTCTCACAGGCAGCTTTAAAATCAAAGACCCAAGTCCTTCTCTGTAGCTCACAAGCACAGGTGGTGATGGAAGCCGGTGGAGATGCTCCATATAAATTTATGTGAGTTTAGGGGAGAGCAGAATGTGATCTGTGTTTGACTGTTTGTCTAATACCTTTGCCTTGCTGAAAAGAGAGTTGAACGAAGCATTTGAAGCTGTTTTTAGCCTTACAGCAAGGAGCTGATGTTTGTATTACAAGCCCAGCAGAAATTACTTCCATTTTGGTGGCCGAGGTAGGAAAGTGAGTGTCACGAATTATCCCTTATATTTTTAACCCATGCTGAAATTTGGCTTTTCACAGTCCAATCATGAGCTGTAGTTAATGGCCTAGCAAAACATTGCATTTATCTTTAAGGCAAAGCTTCTTCCAGTGTGACCAAACCTCAAAAGATTTGCTCAGAGGTGAAACCATGCGGGCGGGCAGGATGGAAGGCAGCTGGCATGGGTACCAAGCTATGAAATTATGGTCCCAACCTGGCCCTGAATCTCTCAAGTTTAGCCCAGGTGTTTCTCAGCTTCTATTTTTTTATTGAGAAAGCACCGTGTTTGCTTCTTTCCCAACTCTGTTCCCAGGGGATTTTGGCAAACCTTGGGAGAAACAGAAAATTGCATGGTTTTCCATTCGGTCTCTCTCCTCTTTGGTTCTTTGTTTGGAGAAACCGTGCTAATGATTCGTGTTGCTTAAATATCCCTACATTCCTAGCAAACAGATAACACTGGCACTTGAGAGATTCTTGAGATAAATCTCTTATGGACACATGGTAGTTTCTACACCACATGTTTTCTCCTTCCTGCTTCTTTAGCATGCTTTTGGTGATTTGTTTGTTTGCATGAATTACTCTCAGCTTCAGAACACATCCATGTCTTTTATTTCTTATTTCCTTAATTGGGGATGTTTTTTTTCTGCTCCTGCTCTTTTTGGATTCATATTGCTTTATTAGCAACATTACAGTCTATTTTGGGTGATTTAGAACAGAACAGATAGAAATGCATAAATATTATTTCCTGGCAAATAAGCAAGCCTAGATATGCCTCAAACACATTTTAAAACATTTTAAACACTTATTCACAAGCAATTTGTGTAGCTGACTACTGGGCAAACATAAATCCCTAAATCCTTCTTTCCCTTTATTTTGATCAGCATTGCTTTGTCTTTCTTCTGCTTTTCTTGTCAGCTTATTTCTAAGGGGCGGTAGGTGCCACCATGATTTAAAAAATCCTGTTATTTTGCTTGTTTAGACACCTTCATACCACAGCAAATTTTTACCTCAGTTGCCACTTATTTTTTGACTGAAAACAGTCTTTAATTATGATCAAGACAGAAACCCTCTATGTGTGTCCATCCTTAAAGGCACAATAGGTGCCTTGGCTGGATGCTGCTGCCACTGTGCTATCTCCTGTTTATTAGAGTCCAGCCCCTCACTAGGCTGTCAGCTGAGCAGAGGAGATGCAGAGTGACAGGCATTTCTGAGTACACTTCATGAATGTGCCAGTGCCCCAAAGTGAGTCATGAGGTGTGACGGGCATCCATAATTTTTCACCTATATGCGGAGCTTGAAAATCTGCGAGACTGTTTTCTTTGGGCAAAATAGCTGCTATCTGGAGAGCTGTGGTCCAGGCGCTGTGGTCCCTGTCTTGTCGATGCTGCAGGGAAGGAGATGCTGTTGTGCAGGCTGGAAATGGCACAGCGCAGTTAGGAGAGAGTTATGGGAAAATTTCATTTGGCTTCTTGGTCTCTCATGTGTAACTGTTGTGGCCGTTGTGATACCTTGCGATGCGTAGTGAGCATCGCTTCATTTTGCATGGGGAATGAGAAGGGATGTCCTTCACCTGCTGTCTGGATTGCCCGTAAATGTGGGCTGAGGAAGTGTGGGGAAAGGGAAAAATAAAGAGTCTGTGCAAATGTGAGTGGATTTTTTTTCTACACTCTCTTTGCATAGACTCCCTTGGGGGAAAGGGAGTCAGTGAACTAGCATGTCTCCTGAGGGACTGCAGCCATATTTCCAGTCAAAAAATTTTGGTTTTCAATGAAATGCGTGTCAGAAATATTTTGCTTTTAGTGAAGTATGTGGCAAAATTATATTTTTTTTAATTTTATTTTTTTTCCGGTGAAGATACAGCGATTTTGTGGGGGAATAAGTAGGCTTAGCTCTATTGGTAATACTATTTTCTGTCAAGAAGCTAATTCATCTTAATGGAAAAATTATAATCAAGCGTGGGAAAAGAAGCACTTTTCTAGGCAGCGATCCTGTCACCTGAAGAGAAGAGATTTGGGATCTGGAGTGGTTTGCTTCTATTTTGAGCTTTAATGCTAATATTTTCAGGCTCCTCAAGTCAGCCTCATGCTGTGCGGGCATGCACAGCTGGAGCATTATGAAATATAAATAAAAAGGTATTTCTAATAGAATAGCCAGACTTGGTAAAAGTGGCTTCACCTGCTCTGCTGAGAGGTTTGTGAAGCAATGCTCCCCTGTGGCAACAGACATGCACCCATCCTTTCCACCATCTGTATGACTTCATGCAATTTGAAATACAATTCCTTTATGTCAGCTCTATCTTTATCAACCAGGGTTGCACGATAAAGTGCGAACACTGAGATGATAAAGAGAATTTAGATTGTGGCTACCACTGATACCCACTGGCTGATCCTGAACTGCTGTGTAGGAGCCTGTGGGAGGATGCAGGGAGGTGTCCCTGCAACAGCATAGATGGAGTATCAGATTGCACCACTCAGGAGAATAACTGTATGTACAGAATGTATCCAACCCTCAGGCACATATCCATATGTTTGGATGCTGGTGGGTGTTTTTTAAAGTTACTGTTTTAAAGATATCCACACAGGTGGCTAGCAAGCATTTATTAAATGGCACAGCATGAATGTTGAAGCAATCTGACTGCTCGTGGGTGAGGAATAAAAGGAGAAGCAGTGTTGGTTGTCCAGGCTTTTCTGGATAATGGTTATTTGCCTTAAGAAAGAAAGGACTACTTTTTTCCGGTTAGCTTTGGGAGAATGCAGAGGGCTGTGTGGAGGCTGACAGCAGCCTCTTGTTTCAGAGAAAACATAAAACCCCAGCAGGTTGAGGCACTATAGAAAAACAAACCCTATTTTGGTGATGTGATTTTTTTTTAATGATATTTCATGCCTGGGTGGAAAGGAGGTTTCTTTTAGTCCTTCAAGGGCGGGGAAGAAAAAAAAAGAGGCCCAGGTGTGTCTGTGAGGGAGGGCAGTGTTTCAGTTTTAAGGTGGGTTAGTTTTATTTTTTTTGATAATGGAAGCATAGGCTGAGGCCAGAATGTGCCATTGTAGAACAACTCTGTGATGAGCCGCAGGCTCACCAGAGAGGCACAGTCCTGCACCACTTCCTGCAAGGATAATGAGAGATTTCCCCTGTGTCCAGCCAGCTTCTCTGGGTTTGCTTTCTTCCCTTCATGTCACACTCATGGGAGCATCCTCTCCAGGAGGACTAGCTTGTTGTATGGGCAGTCGCTTAGCGGACAGCAGATGTTCCTGGGCAAGTTCAGAAGCAGCTGAGAGGATATAGAAGCCACTCTCAATCCACAGCTGTCTCTCGGCCTAAGTTTGCTCAAGGCAGAGAAAGCAATAAACAGCAAATGAAGCTGGGTCACTAACTGTAAAGGACATTTCCCAGGGTTATGAGGAACCTTTTTTTCTAAAGCAGTAAAAGCAGCTACTGAACTGAAGAAGACACATCCTTGATTTCTAAACAGTTGCTGAGAATAAGAAGGACTGTCAGAAAAAAACTCAACCTAATGGATTTTCCACCTCTTATCCAGAAGCTCCTGAAGCCATGTAGAAAACAGGATTTCTTCAGACCATCCCACGACTTCCCCCAACGTCTCCAGCATGAATGCTCTCATCAAAACTTTTTGTGGCATCTACAAGATTTGTACCAGTGCTCACTGAGGAAAACAATCCCAAAGTAGATTTGCTGGCTCATTAGCTGCGAGCCTGTAAGGACATGAGTGACGTATGAGAGAAGTTAATTAAAAGAGCTGTTGTTGCTAGGATCGAATGAATGCTGGTGGTCATACAGGGTGGGAGTAGGACTCAGGTAATATTCATATTGAGTTATAGCTGGGATTTATAGATGCCTGAGCCAAGTAGCAGCAGAACCACCCATATGCTGATGAAGCTGTGAAAACAGAACAGGATCAAAACTTTGACTCAAAATGCCAACATGAATCCCTCACCAAGCTGACCCGCACCAAGCACATCTGTGTATTGTAAAGGGAGAGCTGTAGAGACCCTAATACTTTGACCTGAAGCTCTTTGTAAGTGGATCTGGCTAGCACTTGTCTGTAAACACAGCAATAGTCTATCACAATTTGCTTCAAATATAATTGAAACTCAGGGAATATTAGAACAGCCACACTGATACTATCAAACTGACTGCAAAAAAGGTTAAAAATATAGCAAAAACCCCATCACAAACACCTGACTTTCTGTCAGAAAGCTGTGGCGCTCCTTGGGAAATCTTGGAAATGACGGAATGATGCTTGAGGTCCTTTGTCTGTCAACTCGTCATGGCTGCTGTCCACATCCCGCATGGACTGTGCAAGCCAAGGATGGTGCCCCTTGGGGCAACTCTCTATTTCCTAACTTACCATCTCAGGCTATTAAACTGTAGTGTATGTGGGTGGTCTTTAAAAATCCTTACTGAGACCACACTTTATGCAAGCACACACACGTTCACCTGCGCACATCATGGACTGTGCACCATTTTTCCATCCTATGTTTTTGGTCATTTTGGGAATACCTTTCCTTGTGGGCTCTGGCTCATTCTATTCTTTTGCCGTCTCTGAGCGATGTTTATATTGCATTACGCTGAGAAGCCCCTTAAATCTTCACATGCCTCCTCATGTGCGCATGCAGACAGTCCGGCATTATCCAACTCCATGGTGAGGATGTTCACATCTCTTCTCATTAGTGATGTGCAATGTAAAAGGCTTGCCTTGAGTTTCTTGAAGACGGCAGTAATGAAGCTCTGAAGAAATAGTCAGGGGAACAGAGCTAATTAAAATGCAGCAGGGTGTAGAAGTAAAGGTAGCAGCAGCTCGCTATGCCATGTCTCTGGCAATCAGCAGTCCCTAGTTTACCCACACTAATTGACAGGAGACGCAGTGCT
Organism: Dryoscopus gambensis; assembly: GCA_013389985.1. Taxonomy (NCBI): domain Eukaryota; kingdom Metazoa; phylum Chordata; class Aves; order Passeriformes; family Malaconotidae; genus Dryoscopus; species Dryoscopus gambensis. The sequence goes on along the minus strand of WEIT01019981.1, from coordinate 29,331 downwards.
ACTGAGTGTGCACACAGCCAGCGTTAATGGAGTCAGCACACGCTGCTCTTCCTGCCTGACTTGTCTCATTATCGACCTTGAACTGGCAAAGGTCAGTTGATGGTGCTGCTTTCATCAAGATGACAGGTGTCTGAAGATCTTCTCTTTGTAGTATAATAATTTGGCAGTTGTCTTATCCTGTACGTGAATTAGTGATCTGATCCCGAAGAGATGATGGATAAAAAACCGTGGTGAGAAGCTGGGCTGTTGTGTGCTTAAAAAAATAACAGGTACCAAAAGTCCTGGAGGAAGGAAACAAAAGTATATTGCATAATTCCCCTTGGAGAAGAGAGTGCCTGAAGAAGCAAACAGGCAAATTTTCACAAGTGGAAATGCAGTCAGTCCACTGTTAAAAATCAGCAGCTTGTTTGAGCTGATGATGAGCACCAGGTGCACTGCTGGCACTCGGTAAATATCTAATAATAATAATAACAATAGCTGGGGCACCTGACACCTGCAGTAAGCCGTGAGTGACAGTGTTCTTGGGGAGATGTCTCATCTGAAGGCGACATTTTCTCCAGGAGATGCATCATTATAACATGCTGGACCCACGCTGCATCTCATATGCCCTCCTTTTTTTATTTTATTACAGATGGTCTCAGCAAAGACACTGAAGAGTAACAGAAATGTTTCTGCCATCTTCCCCTTCAAATCTACAAAACCAGCATTTCTGAGCACTTTTAATGAAAACCAATGCTTTGGTTTTCTGAGAGATGGTCTGCAGTCTCCTGTGTTCTGTAGCTTCTCTGGTTAGAAGGTTGCTGAAGCCTGAGCTTACATCTCCTTTCCTCTCCCACTGTCAGTTGAGCAAGGTGTGTGTAAAAGTGCCGTGTGCTGCCATAGCATTTGGCCACTTGCTTGTGGATACAAATGGGGTAAATCAGGGCCTAGACCTGGGAGGAGTCTATATCCCCCAGAAGAGCAGACAGAAAAGTGTTCCTTGCTGAGGAGCTGAGGGGAAGTCTTTGTAGCAACTGACTTGTTGGCAGCACCAGACTGCATTTTTCTTGGCTGAGATAGGGGGGATGAAAGTCACTGTGAGCTCAGATACACAAAGCAGCACCTGCAGAGGGACTCCTTCAAAGAGGTTCCTGCTCCCTCATCTCAATGTTGGGGCTTTAGCCCCACTTGCTGACTCATGGGCAGTTCTTGTGCCCAGTCCTGCTCTGGCTCCGCTGAGGGCAGTGGGAGGTGCTGGTCCCCAACCTGCTGCGCATTTCTTGAAGAAGATCACAGAATCATAGAAAGGCCATGGGCAGGTCCACCTTCCACTAGACCAGGTCACTCAAATCACCATTCAGTCTGGCCTTGAACATCTCCAGGGATGGGGCATCCACAAGTCTTCTGGCCCACCCGTGCCAGTGCCTCATCATCCTCACAGCAAAGAATTTCTTCCTAATATCTAATCTAAACCTACCCCCTTTCAGTTGGAAGCCATTCCCCCTTTTCCTATCACTACATGCCCTTGTTAATAGACTCTCTTTTTTTTTTGCAGGGTCCCTTAAGGTACTGGGAAACCACAATTAGTTCACCTTGAAGCCGTCTGTTTTCCAGGCTGAATAAACCCAATTCTCTCTGAGCCTTTCCTCACAGGAGAGGTGCTCCATCCCTCTGATCATCTTGGTGTCACTCACCTGGACTCGCTCCAATAGGTCCATGTCCTTCGTGTGCTGGGGGCCCCTGAGCTGGGTGCAGTACTGCAGGTGCAGCAGGAGTAGAGGGATATGATTGGCTTTTTGGGGTTATTGCAACCCTCACCAGTGCTGGGGAGAGGAGAGAAAACCAAGCAGAGCTTCTTTTTTCTTTACCTGCAGTTTCCCAGAATATTTTAAAAATATCCTTCTCTGATAGGGAATGCTCTTTGCTAGTATAATTACCAGAACACTTCTTCATTTATCTGTGATTATAGGAAAATGAAGTATTGTCTGGGGAACAAAATACTCTGTAACTTGAAAACGATTTATAGCAGCTCTCTTTTTAAAGATGTGTGAAAATAAAATGCTGGACAATGTGATGTCTGTATGGCTGCACTCTGGCTACAGAGGCAGAAGACCATGAGAGTTTTACAAGGGCAAGCCTGAGGGCACCAATGAGATCATTCTTTAAACAGAAAATTGTTTTTGTTACTGAGCCTTCCCAGTCTGACAGGTTTTTTCANGCCCTCATTACTGCATCGCTCTACCATGTCAGATTGCACTGTCCTTTGGGGACATGAGAGCAAACCTCCACCTTTGTGCCAGGTTGTGAAAGCAATTGTAAAATAAATGTTAAATGAAAAAAAAAAAGTGTTGCCTAAGTGCATACTGAGATCAATAAAATATGCAAGAATGGACTCCTGCTGTTCAGGGCTGCAGCAGTCTCTAACCTAAAGCAGGGAGTCCTGGAGGAGCACGTCAGGGCTGCTCTAAGTGACAGCTGATAGGAATCCTACATCAATGCAACAGGTAGGACTCGTATGTTTGCACCCAGAGGTCTCATGTTCAGGTGCCAGCTATGAGGGTACTCTCAGGAGGCCTCTGTCTGAAAAGGCAGTGATAAAGGAAAGAAGTAGCAATAAAGAAAATTCTAGCAATTACAGTTTTATGCCCGGGTTAAGTCCTTCCAGCAACGGGTCATTTCTTGTTTTGCAGAAGAGGCTCTATCCCTCTTTTTCCCCAGCAAAGGGATAATCAATTATAGACGAGGTGAAAAATAAAGGTAGTGACCATTTTTCTTCTGCTGGGGAAAGAGAGATGCTTCCATTCAAACCAAAGACAAATGAGATGGATTAATGAATCTTTTCTTCTTATAATGAAAAGCTCAGCTTATGCTGGTGAAACCAATAACAACATGGTGGGACAAGAGTTTCTCCCCTCTACCAATGGAAAGGGAGCACTAATATGCATATGAGAAGTATAACATGAAAACCATGACAAATATATTGTGTTTGCCTGTTAGATCAACCTTGGTTCCTGCTATCTCCCAGGTTCTCTCTTTCATTACAGAAAATAAAAAAAAAACAACCAATAATAAAAGAAATAATTACAGGAAAAAGTATCACACCAATATTATAGCTGCTTCCTTGTCATATTTATTGGGAAGGATTGACTAGGTCCCAAACCTTGATACTGTGTGAATGGCAGTTTGCATATTCCAGAATTAGGGCACCACCAGAAATTTCTAAGGATGAAAGTATTTGATTTAAAGGAAAGCAATCTGGGAATATTTGTGGCTCACAGGAGTCTTTGTGTTAGGAACATTTGTGTCAGTGATTTGAAATCTGAAGTGTTTCGTCCCTCTGCCTATGTGCTGGGAGGGAAGTCAGGACCGAAAAGCCAAGTGGCCTCTGATATGACAGCTTTCCTAAAGGGTGTTGGGAGAGGTGTTCTGAGAGATCTGGTGCTGGTGTGTCTTGTTTGAGGAGGGAGGAACAGGACCCAGGAACACTAAAGCAATTTGTGCAAAAGGAACCAGAGTTTTTGGGAGACAGAAATGCAGCAGCTCTCCCACTAAGGTCAGGTGTTTTGAGGGTGCAGTTTGGATGGTGCTCCCACTTTCATCAGCAGTTAAGGCTTTTTGTTTTACAGCCATCTCTTAGCGCCAGTTTACACAATATCAATGAAGTGTTTTACACTGAAAGCCGGTCACTTCTATCTCACAGCTACTCCGGTGTGGCCAGATGTGATCTGCCACTACCGTGCAATTAATGGCGTTAATAACTGTTACCATCCAGGAAATTACGTTTGTCCCAGTGCACTGCCTTGGGATGTGAATCAATCTCTGTCTTTAGAACCCTTCAGAAAGCCAGTTATCCCTTCTCCAGAAGTATGATTCTTTTCCCAGCTCTTTCTGATACTCTTTCCAAGAAGATCTGGAGTGCCTACTTTATTTTGCACTCATTTGGAGCAGCATGGAAGCCTGTCTGAATTTTCACACTGTCCTTCAAAGGAAGCGACTATGTCTTCACACTCTCCTGTTAGGAAAGAAATTCTCTCTTGCCTTTTAGTCATAGCTTGAAAATCCCTGTATCTCAATAATTTGATTCATATCATTTTTGATTCCACAACTGGAAATACCTAAGTCCTGAAAAACAATTTATTTTCTAATCTGGAAAGAGCTTAGAAGAAAATGTGCTGAGAGAAGGACAATGAGTACCATTCTTATACCTTGTTTGTTTTGTGTCAAGTCTTCTATTAATCATCATCAACACAGCGTAGCAGAAATGTTTACTGCAGCAGAACACTAAGACTTTAGTGGAAAATGTCTTTCTAAAATTTTGTTCCTCCCTTTACTCTGAGATTTTTGTCTGATATGCACATTCTCTATCACATTGCTATGTCATAGGAATGCCAAGGAATGTGTAAGGAAAAAAATAAATAAAAGGAGACAGATGAAGCAACCTGCAATGCTCTTCAGTGGTGTTTGTGCTGTTTAGATCTGTGCACAGGTCCAGGAGTATTGTTGCTGGTGGGCTGGTGAGCAAGTGCTCAGCAGTTACAGGGGAAATTTACAGCAGAGCCATGATGAAGACCAGGCTGCAGCAGGGGACTTGGTGAGGAAACACCACTGATGTTTTCCCTAAGTGGGCTGTTTTTTTGGTCATCCCTTACACTTAACCAGGGAGAGGGGAAACATTGATGTTAGAAGAGAATAGATATGCCTGACTCAGTGCAAACCTGAATTCACAAGATGCCAACACAGTTTTGCAAATCCAAATACTTTAGGCATTCTTATCTTCAGATAAGAGTTAGAAGGAGAATTTCTTTTTTTCTGTTTGTCCACTGCTGCCTAAAAGCTAATACCAAGAAAGTAATTTTAGCAATTGATTTTTTTATCATTCCTGCACATACGCTTTTTGTGGTCTGGATTTTCTTCTGCATTTCCCATTTTCATGAGTTTTGGTCTGTTATATAATGGCATAATCAAGCTAAGGGAAAAGATAATGTTTCTTTTCTGTGTGCTGCATTTGAATAAAATTAAGGTCATGGCAGAAAAGTAGATGAGACCTAGGGAACACATAGATCATCTGAAAATCCTGGGAGAAGTCACCACTGCAAATATTTGCAGCATGAAAAGTCATAGAGTATTTTTATATGGGTGGCTTATTTGTCTTCCAGATTCCAGATTTCTGGTTCTTGTGTCTAGCCTTTGTGCTTATGTCAAAACCGTCCTTGCTTTGGATATGTGTAATGATCCATTTGGCTGATCCAAAGCCAAATGAAGTCAACAGGGCTATGTATTTCCATTAATTTTAATCATTAAAAGGCTATGTTTATATCATATTCAGCAGTTTGGAATCTAATCTTCTGTATTTGCAATGCAAAAAATGTGCTTCTGTGCCTATATCCCATTTATTCTTCAGGGATTCAAATTCTTTTAGTTGTATTAGTATTTGGGGGGGAAAAAAAGGTGCTATCTGCCCTTTGGTGTAAGATATCTTTTATGAGAAGATCACTGCTACACCTGGATGTCAAGAAAGCTACAGGCATATTTTCCGTGATAGAAGAAATAGAAATAAGCATTAAAAGTGAACTGACTGGACTAGTTAATTACAAGGAGTGTCAACAATTTTCTCCAGCATACAGATTGGCCCAATCTTTCAGATCCAAAAAGGATCACTGAGTTTCAAAATAAGGCAGTTTTGGGGTTTGCCCTGTTCTTCCTGTGCTTGCTGCTGGAACTAAATGCAGAAGGATAGAAATAGTGGGAGAGGAAAAGACACTTTTGGGAAGCACTTTTTGGCAAAGTATGAAGTGCCAGGAAAATGTACTTGTAAGATTAAATCCTGGGGGATTTGCACCCCTAATCTATTTAAATTACAGAAGAATGCTCAGACTTTAAGGGAGCTCATTGTGTCTCAGCCTATGAATTTCTCATGTTCCCACTGCTACCAATAATCATATGTGCAGACAGTAGTTTTATTATGACTACAGTCTGATCCTCAGTTCATATCTGGGCTTCGTCGTTCATTTGCAAAATAGCAGCCTGAGGCATCCTCCACAAGTTACTGTAAGATGCTTGAAATGAGTACCCTTTTTTCCATTCAAGGAAAACAGGCAGAGAGGAGGAGAAGATATTGGATGAGATGTTCCGTTTCTCTCCATTACCTGGTGGGAAACATTTGTAGTTAGAAGTTTGGCTCTTTCCCCTATTTCTCAGAAGGAGAGTTACCAGGAAGGGAAAGAAGAGACACTTGTTCAGTCTGGTCTATGTCCTATGAAAATGTGTGACTGGATTAACTCTTCCTGATTATAGTCAAAACAGAAATACAGGTGCTTTCCTTTCTAACCAGTCAGACTGGCCACAGTTCCTACAGAAATATATCTTCTGCCTTGTCATAAGGGAAATTAATCACAAAACACTCTAAAAAGTATTACAGAGATAGCTTAAAGCAGCCCTTATTAAAAAGGCTACCTATTCCAAAATAGCAATTTCTTTGTCATTGTGGCAGACACCACATGGCTGCTGCTTCTAACAAAGCAAACACCATGGCTTGACCTTTTGGACCATGCTGGCCTAGCAAATCTAGGTACCCCCTCACTAGCTATGGTATGACCTTACCTCTGTGGGTTTTAGTATGTGCCTGCTTAGACTTTCATTTCTTTGTGTCCATCAGGGGTTCTCTTACAGCAACCCAGTGGAAAACAAGTCATGTCACAAGAGTTCATTTCCTGAAGCTCTTTGTGAAATCGGTGAGAACTGAAGGTAGATTTGTGAGTCCAAAATCCAGTCATAAAGAAGCTGCTATTTAGCACCCAGTTCTGCTGTCCTGATCCCTATGTTATCTTCCTTCGCTAAGCCTTCTCATTAATTCCTGAGAGCCTAGTCTAATATGCACTCAGTGGAAGTAATGATGGCAGAGCTAACATAAGAGAGAAGAGGATTGCAAATGAAGGAGTAAGAGAGACAGGGATAGAAAAATAGAGAAGAAATTCAGTTTTGCTGTGGGCATTGGTGCAGTCTCTCTATTGCAGTAAAGAAAACTCATGAATCTCACCACTGAGTTTAGGTGAGACCCCAGAGATGAGCAGTAACTCTTTGGTGGGGGTGGCTGTGAGCAGAGCAACACTTGCCAGTTAATCATTATTGTCTCTAAGGGATGTTTTGGGCAGAGAAGCCAAAGAGAACAGGTTTTGCTGGTATTGCTTCTGTGCCCAGGTGAAGGGTAACCCAGCTGTTCCAGGCCTACTGGATGCGTGTGCGGCTGAACTTTGAGCTCTTTGTCTCCTGCTTGCCTGACCTCCCTGGGCTGTGAAGTCTTATTGTCTCTGATCTGTCAGGATCCTTGCTGAAAGCTGTTTCTTCTTGTGCTGCTGAAGCACCACCACACAGAGGGATCATCAAGACATGTCCTGAGGCGAGTGAGATATTGCTGGGTAAGGCCTTGGATTTCAGCCTCATTCCTGTGTTATGAATGCAGCTTATTTTCTGCAGAAGATTTTGGAAAGTAGATCAGACTGTTCTTTAAAAAGAGCTATTACAAGGCTAAAATAATTCCAGCAAAGAAGATTGTAACATCACTCAGTGAAAAGGGATCCTTACCAGACTCTCAATTACAACCTGCAGCTTCACTAAAATTGAGCAGTGTAGGCATAAGAAATGAATAGTGCTGTCCATTTAACTTCTGAGGCTGGCAGAAGCTGAGGCAAAGATTTACAGTTGTTGATATAAAGTGTCAAAGATTTGGATTAGACCTCTTGCCTTTTTTTTCCTTTGGGATGCTTGGGAAGCTGGTCATGACTTTCCTGCGCTCAGTGATAGTTCATCCAAAAAAGACCAAAGATCCAGCCAATGTCAGAGCAGCTGTGAGCTGCATGGAGCCAGGCAGAAATTCTGCCCCTTTATCTTAACCTTTATCCATTTGGGGACTTTCCTCTTTGAAGAGGAATATCTTGCTATTCCACTTGCTGTATGCTGATAAAGCTATGAATTGACTCGTTTGCTCTGAATTTTCAACAGTTCTGTTCTTTTAAAGATCATCTTTCTTCTTTCCCTTCTGCTCCCGTTTCCCCCAAAGTCCCCTAGCCATGATGAAATAGCATTGGGCATGACCCAGGGAGAAAGGAGCAGTGTTGAAGTGTGTGTGCCTTGTGGCTTTCCTGTCCTTTCATTTGGTATTGAACTATCCACACAAGAAGGGAGTTAAAATAATGTGGATGGTTTTTTTTCCTCCTCAAAGTTTCCCTTCCTGAACTCCACATAACAACTTTAGGTTTTTGCTGGAATAATCTCCCTCAGGACAAAGCCTATGGGCCATGTTAAGACCGAGTGTTGCAGAACTGCAGCATGCGTTGAAAATCATCCTAGTACACACTTGGGGGCAGTTGTGTTTTTCTGTGATTCAGTCAAGCAGCTCTCTAAGCTACAAATCATTATCTTTGATTCTAATGGCTAGCAGGATGGCTAACATGACAATTTGGGTGATAGTTACCTCTTCTGTCCCCCTGTGGAAGCTGGATAGTTACCATCCCCATGTACCTGTGAGAGCAATTGCCTATGCTTTTTTCCCGATGATGTTCACAAACTGCTGCCACAGATAGGGAAACAAGTTCATTGTAAAAGCAAACCATGTAAACAGTTTGAGTGTGGTGAAAGTGCTTATGGTTTTGTACAATCTGAAAACAACATCAGCCCATGACTTAGAATTAATTCTAATATAAAGAAGGTATGTTTGCTAATAGCAAAACCTGAAAGCCATCAAAGGAAAAAAAATAAAGGACCAAAAGAAACTCAGAAGAAGCAAAGAGAGCAGCATTTGGCTCACTGTACTCCACTAGCCCCACTCTCGCTGCCACTAGCCTTGCTGCCTTGGCAGGGCAGTGCTGGGACCTGCTGTCTGACAGGGTACCCCTGTCTGCCCCCTCTTCCTAGGCATCGTGGCAACCTGCTGGGTGCTGGGTTTCTCAGTGTTCTGCCCTCCTCAGTGGTGGTAATGGAAGGAAACTTCATGGAGAGAGGCTGGCTTTAGGCAAGAGCTGATCCAGGCTGCCTGCTTGCCTGACACCACATCAGCTGGTGCTTTGTGTGGAGGAGAGCTACCCCGGGTGCGGTAGGAAATGTCCTGCAGGCTGTTTCTATGTTAAATCACACCTCCTCCTACTTTTTTGAATTCAGCAGAGGGACGGGGTTATAAACTAGCAAAAAGCATTGGCCCCTTGTGTCTGTGCCTAGTCTGCTCAAGTTAATTCATTTTTTGGCTCATTACATTTTCTGCCCCATTGCTAATTGCCTCTTGGGCTCTACTCATTGCCAGGGTTTTCTGACCATCACAACATTACTAAACAAATGAACTAAATAAAATAAGCCTTCTTTAAGAGCCTTCCCCCAGCCCTCCCCTTGTGTTAATATTCCAGCGGCGCCCAACAGGTAGGCGTCTGCACTCATGTTATCTGTATTAATTAGACTTTAATACCCTTGGCACAAGACAAGGACAGGGAGGCAAGAGAGTCTCTCCTGCAGCTCTCTGATAATTTATACCAACCGAAAGCCTGCTGCAATGTCTTTCTCTAGTGCCACATGTACCAATAGTGATGCATAAATAAGATTAATTTCTATTAGGTGTTTCCCCTTCCTTCCAACTAATTAGCCCCTTCTCCACAATATCTGAGCCCTACACAATATTTAACGAGCATTTTGCAGCAAATTCCTGAGGCAGAAGTACTTTTATCCCCAGAGAAATAGGCTGGGTCACCCACGGCCATAGAAGTTTCTGTTAGAGTGAAACATGAACTTCAGCTTTCCCAAGGCCTAGATTAGTGCTCAGACCACTGAACTCTCCTGCCTAGCAACTACCTCTAGTAGTTGTTTACTGCTACCTGACTTTTCAGCTGTCAGGTTTTATACCTGAAGGATTTGGGCATGTTAAGTATAAGAGCAGGCAATCTATCCTTTGTATTGGGTTTCCCACCTTTGCTGCATCAGCATTTCTTAAAATCAGAAGGAACAGGAGGGTAAACATGACTGACTCAAGGGATAAGCTTGCCATGTTTTTCATTATGGCTGATTATTAATATAATCAGTTTAGTAGCAAAAGTACTACAGTGAATTACTTAACCTTGGGCCTTGCTTGACCAGGCTCTGAAGGATCTTCCTCCTGTGTTCATGTTGCTGTAACAGTGGGGCAGGTTTCATTATGCAGCCAGTAATAAAAGAAACACCAAAAGTGGGCTTGTTCATTACTGCCTGAATCCATGGTTTCTGCCGAGGGCTGCATCCTACACTGATAAGCATCTTCTCTTAGCATGATAGCTTAGCAACAGGGGTTGTCCCTGCTGCTCACCTCTCTTCCCTCCTCACACTCACTCCAGTGGCCTGTCTCCTGCAGCCCTTGCAGAGCTACATCCCTCTTCCTCAGCAGCAGGAGCAGCTGGTAGCCTCAGGCAGCCCTTTGGCAACACCCATCTTGTGCCTCTTGTGGTGCAAAGGAGAAGGTGGCACCTACACCCTGCATCACACTTTTTGAAGCACCTGCTGCTGTGCATCCAGAGCAGGAGTGAAGGTTGGTGCTGGGGCCGTGTTGTCCCAAGAGCTGAGTATGGGTGGGCAGTCTTCAGCAGGACGGCAGCTCACCAGAGCCAAGGTGCATTGGAGCCCCTGAGGCTCTGCACGGGAGGCCCAAGCCTCGACGTGGGTTTCTTCAGAGCAGGGCTTTGTGTCCCCGATGTACTGTTAACATTGTCTTTTGAGCCCCTTCGGGAACTTGCACAGTTGCCAAGGTCTTTGCTTTACCACATTCTTTTGGTTAATAGAAATATTTAGCTGAAGCATGAAGGCATTGTATTTCCAAAAGGAAAACACACAGAAAAAGGTCCGATCTTTTTTTTTTTTTCTTTGGGCCTGATTGTCTCTGCTTGTTTATGGCTGCCACTAATTTGCTCGTTTGCTTGCTGGAAAATAGCTAATTAAAACCCACTTCAGCTAACAAGCTGACTGGGACCATGCAAATGTCACTCTCTGCTGTCTGCTATTTTCGTTTATACTTTACATTATTAGTGTTGTTTTTCCTCCCTCCATAGTAATAAACGCGAGGATAGATTTAGTACCCTCTTCACAGGTGTGTGCTTGTACATCAGCACATCATCCCGAGAAAAGTGCTGCTGTTTTACTGCACTTCAGTACTTTGAGTGTTATTACCCCTGACAGTTAATGGTTTCAGACTACACTGCTTGTTAGCACTAGATTCTGAACAGCTTCATCTATCTTTTTGTTTTTACACTGACTGGTCACATTAAGTATATGTGTCTGAGCTATTAGTCCCGTCTGTTCATTGCATGCATTTCATTTGCTGCGTTTTTTCGCTAAAATTAGTATGTATTGTCATCCATATACTTCAACACATCGACTTTTGTTATAATTATGCTGTCATCATTTTGCTTCCACACACTTGCTAATTTATTGTAGCTAAATTAGACCTAATATTAGCAATTTTGCAGCTGTTCCCATAGACCACGCTCAGCCATATATTTGTACATTGTTTGGTAATTGGATTTGAGGGCTCAGGAACGGACGATGGCACTCTTTAGAAACAAGGGAAAGATTTGAGGAAATGGGAGAAAAATAAAAAACACAAGCCCCAGAAGAGGCTTCAGGGGTAAATTTCCAGAGCCTAGCTTAAAAGGTTTTTACAAGGCCAAACAAATCAGAGAGTTAGTGTACCAGATCACACAGTGTCCAAATGGCACGTCACATTCAGGCAGGAGATTAGTCATTCCCCCCGAATATGCTTTTTATTTTAATGAAGACTGGAGCATGAAAAATCCCTGGGGACTTATGGAGGGTCTTGAGAAAAAACGGTTTTTACCTTAGTATATTAGAAATCTCCAGGAAAGATTCTCTGCATCATGGTAGGCTGCTCTCAGATGATTTCTTTGAATTGAACCATGGGCAAAGAAGGAGGAGGAGAAATGGTCTTGTTTCGGAACGTGAGCTCTCCATCTCTGAGTTTTGACACCCACTTCTTGTTGCTTATCCAGGCCCACTTCAGATATCAATACAAGCAGAGAATAGAAGGGAAAATTGAAAAAAACCACCACCACCACGACCACCAAAAAAAGAGTCCAAATGGGGAAAGCAGAATAGAGCTCTACAACTCTTACTTATCATTTCTGGGCATGAGTTATTTTATTGCCAAAGGGGGTACACCTCTGGCAAAAGAAGTTATGAGTGCCCAGGATTGAATCTTACATGGTCTTTTTGTAAATAAGTTTCTGACATGATAGAAAACAAAACTGTGAGGGAGACTGGTCAGACTGATGCTGCAGAATCAGTTGAATTCCCAGTCCTGCAGAAGATGTAGATGAAACTTAATCACTGAAGAGCCTACCCTTAACCAAAATGGAACTAAACCTTGTCTGCTCATGATTCATCCACCTGCCTAATAAGAATATTATAACAAGATGCAGTGCTGCTGGCAGATGCACATGCAAGTTTAAAAATAAGACAGTGAAATTAACAACAAAAAAGAGAAGGGTATTTGATCAGCTCTCATCTATAACACAGAGTTCTTTCCAACTCACTACAAGCTGTTGTAGCAGGCTGCATTCTGCTCTGCTTCTCCCTTGGCCAGAGCTTAATTTCTGTTTGGAGAAGAATAGAGCAACGTGACCTGCCAAAAAAGTAAGACAGAATAGGCCAAGTCATGTAAGAATCCAGACCCTACAAATATCGTGTGCAGGAGGAAAGCGAAGGCAAAAAGCCAGGCAATTTAACACATTTTTAAATGATTTAAACTCATACAAAATATTTAAAATAACCAACCCAATTTAAAACGACTCACTCCTCCCAAAAGTCCAATCATTAATAACCAAATGATTGCCAGATTATATTCTCTTGTACTGGCAAAGTCTTCATTATACTTTCTTTCCTCCCAGCTGCCAGGAAAATATATAGATAGGTTCTTGCAGAAGCCTGCACAGTTACTGGATGCAGCAACAGAGAAGCTGTCCCTCAGCAGTTTTTCCAGTGGATGCTGTGACCATGATCAGCATATCCTATGTGGAACAGAGAAGTATCTGCTTTGCTCATTTGCTCTGCTTTGGGTTTTTTTGGGGTTCATTCTTCTTTTTTTTTTCATTTCATAGCAAAATTTTCTTTAGCCAGTAATCTGCTAGACTCCTTGACCCAACTAGGTCAACCTGTTTGTGTTTGTTGTCAGCACATGTTACAGGTCTCTGGGTCTGGTGCTGTTTCTCACTGTCTTTTATTTTCACTCTTTGTGAGATTGTCTCTCAAGTGGAGGTAGACAATTGCACTGATTCTCAGTTATGATGAATATTGCTGAGCAGAGTAGAAATATGCAGGCAAAGAGCACTTGCAGCAGCAAATGGATATAATATATTGTATCATATCATACATTTCAAGGTGAGCATAAAAAGAGGGAGCTTGCACATACTCTTTTTTTTTTACTACTTTACTGTATCATGTTTTCTATCAAGCTGCTAAAGACCTACTAAAAGGGTACAAAATGAAGCCATTAGCAGAAACTTGTTTAAGACCTCCACACACATATGTGCTCTTCAGGTAGCTGGCTAGACAGTGCTGTGAGGCTCTTACTTGGAGGCCGGAGCAATAAATGTCATGTCAGGGGCCAACTGTCTGTAATCACAGTTAGCAGGTTGAACAGACTTGTGAAAATATTTTCTTTATGTGAAGGGAGACGCTGCACACTTTGCCGCAGCAGAAGTTGCTAAACCTAATGTAATATGACAAGTCCTTTGGCAGCAAAAGCCACATTTAATAGACGTGCTGCCTGTGAAATGGGAAAGAAACAAAAGTAGTTTTTCTGCAGAAATGTCACCTCCTCTATTTTGCAGTATCTCTCACCTTGTCCTGCTCCCACCCCTTTTTTTTTTCTGGATGACACTGGCCATGCATCATGGTCTCCTTCCACATCACCCCCAGCCATCTTCTCCTTCCGATGCCCCAAGACCTGGCCTTTCCCACAGCCCAGCTAGCAATGTCCCCCGTGCGTTTAGAAATCCAGCTCGTGAGGTGTGCCTTGCTCTGCTGGGAGGAACCCTGGGCATGGAGGGGGATCTGGCACACCCCAGCAGCTCCCCAGGGCTGCAGCAGAAAGGAACCCCTGTCACCCCACAAAGCACCACGAGCAGGGTACATGTCTCACATGCCACTGTCAGTGACAGACTCACGTTGCCAGGTGTCTGTAGCACCTTGTGCAGCTGGTGGTGAGATTCGAGAAGCTTTAGGGCACTGCCCTGAGGCAGTCAGGGATCTGTCTGTCCTCTTGCTTGGCCAGTGGCATCAAGCTAAAGGTGAAGCAGTGCTGCTTGTCTTGTGCAAACAAGAGTGTTGTGCATATGCACCCTCTGATGCTTTCCAGGCTCACCCTCCATTGCCCTATCTGCTGGAATGCCACTGGATTTGGACCTCTCTGCAGATGTGTGAGATTGTTTTGCACTCATTTTGCACTGATGTAAATGATTACATGAGGTGTGAGGCAGTGGAGAATCAGGCTCCCGAGGGCCCCTTACAAGATGACAAATAATTAATGATGGTGTGCAATACAAATGCAATAGCAGGAGCAGTGAAATCAAGGCTTTTTCTTGCCAGGCATTTGTCTGTCACTTGAGTAACAACCCGCCAGCATAGAAAGGATACTCCCATGCCAAATCTTCCAGCATCACCCAGAGTAATTTCTGCTATGGCTTTCCACAGAACCCAAAGCTAATCTTTTCAGCCATCACATTTTCAATACTGAGGCATGTTCAAGGAAAGGATAAAAGGAGCCAATCAAGCAAAGGGGTTCTGAGATTTCCCCTTCCTAAGAATTATTAGCAAGCTTTATGACAACTAGCAGCAATTATTGAGGGCCTACAGGGAAGTACAGTGCTAGTCCACCTGCCATCCGCTTTGGGTTTTTATCTCTGCAGGACTTCTCTTTCCCTGGCCAAGATGCTTTTTCAGCTCAAAACAGGCAGATACAGGGGCTCACAGTAATTTTCTGATCTTTTTCCATTGAATGACCAAGGTTGAGATCTTAAAGAAAAACAACAAAAAAGCCATGAATAAGTGAAACATTTTACAGTTACTGCACCCTTTCACAATTCTTTTCAGCACTTTGTCTTCGTAGTAAGATGATGCCATTAGGAGAGTAGGAACAAAGCATGCGTGAGGGTCTGTAAAGGGAGGGAAGTAAAGGAATACCCTGCAGCAGGATGCCAGGCCCACATTTCTTATTCTTGATTCATTCCCCAGCACGTTGGTCCACACAAAAGGATGTAGTGGCAGTGATTGGAAAAGCAAGCATAGCATCCCTTGAATTGCAGACCACTTCTAAGTTGCCCTGAATGTGACAGGTAGACAAGCTGATTTAGTGGCGAGGGTGTACATGCTGCATTTCTTTAAAGCTGTAGCAGGGAAAAGCAAGGAACCAGTTAGAAGAGACTCCAGGCACAAGCATTATAGATGACCAAATGAACAGATTTGTACTTGAGGTATTAGTGTTTTACTTAAGATAATGATTTAAGCATACTAAGGAATAAAACTGTAAGACACTTACACGTTCCCTCAAGTTTTACCAGAGGTCAGCCTTTGCTGTCTGTTTTAAAATCAGTCTACCCTTCTGGCTTCTGCTTTTCTCTCCAAGAGTTCATCAGACTTTCATATTCATTTCATGTAGGATACCACCATACTGGTCCCCCACAGCCCTGCACCTATGCCAACATCTACAGAGTTCATTTGAAGGCTGATGGTCTACGGAGTCTGAGACTGGCACAGGTGGGTGTCAAGGTCTCCCCAGTGCAAGCTGAAGCCAGGATATGCTGGAAGAAACAAGTGAGTTTGAGCTGATTCATATTTAAATCACACCAGCTTGCTTCATAGCATTATTTTCACCATCATGGCCTCTTAAGCAGCATTTAAGCCTCTCCTCTTAGCCACAGCTGCATCTTGGAAATGCCATTTTCCAAGTCGCTTTGATGTACATATAGATTTACAGCCTCTGCTGCAGAGGAAGTACTTTTTGCTGACCCTGCTTTGCTTCTTAAACCTCAAGTGGACCCTGAAAATATTTCATGTGCTGCACTGGCTAAACCAGTAGCACTAACGTTACCATCCTATATTTTAGAGAGCTGCAGCTGTACTGTTTTTACCATAGGAATGACATTCATTTTGGATATAAACTCAGTACATAAATGTATAACAAATTGTTTAGTGATATTAGGGCAGTAACTTTTTTTTCTGAACAAACTACCCAAATGACTGAACCAGTGTAGTTAATTAGAATCGATCTCACTTTTTAGCACCAGGAAGTGCATAATGGAAGATAAGATTGATTGTAACATTGGATCACTTCATTTAAAGACTGCTAATAGGCTAAAATGACAGAACCAATCTAAAATTATAATTTCAGAATCAATATAATTTTTATAACGTTGTCAAATCTGAAAAATTAATCTAAATTTATGCTGTGAAACTAGCAAATCCTTCCTAGCTCTTATAATGAAATGAACCAACATTTTATTATATTACTTCTTTAAATAGAAAAAAGGCTTCTTTATTGGCATGGCATTGCAGCAAGCTAGATAACCAGGCTTTCACTTTGGGAGGTATCTATCTGCTCATTTCCTGCTTAGGGCAAGAGCAGAAATAGATTTTAACCTTACCTCTCTCCATCACGGACCCATTTTCCCACATTATTAAACCACCACAAAAATGTGAAAGCAGGCTTCTTTTCAGAGGAAGAGATCAGGATTGGGAGAAGAATAGCACTTCATGAGGGAATTCAAGTTTTCTAGCAAAGCTGTAGTGGAAGCATGTGCCTATTAGTTCACTGTTCCTATCCCTATACCCTCAGAAGAAATGTAGACTCAACTTCTCCAGAAGAAATAAAGGGACTGTGGTGGGGGCTTGAAGAAAAATATTTTCCTTTCCATACAAGTTTATTCTGTGTGTAAGGCCTGATGGAAAAACACAATGCCAATTTTGATAATACCAAGGATTTTGGTTTGTTCTGCCTCTACAGAAGCCAAAAAAAGCTGCAACATGGCTTCAGAGCACATTGATGTTTCTTTGGATGTCAAGGGTTCAGGTTGATATCATTTTTTTTTTCCCAGTAATAAAATTGCTGCAGAACTTGCAGTGACTCATTTGCTGTAGGTTTATAAATGCTCTTGTGTTCTGAGCCATAATGACATTGAGTGGGCAGAAGTGGTCCCCAGGTGCTTCCAGCTGCAGAGCTCACCCACGGCTGTGGATCATTCCTCTCACTTGACTTCCTCTGCAGCAGCAGATGTCTCAGGAGCCTTAGCAGCCACATGATAAAGCACCTCTGGCCACCCATTTGTACCCTTGAGCCCCTCCTGGAGCTCCTTATGTTTCTCCTATGGAGAGCTGGAAGTACTACTTGGGAATATCAGGGCTACTGCTCTCCAATAACCTGTGACTAATGAGTCTAATCACACTCAGGGTAGTGCCTCACTGTCTTTTATTTCTGTTTGCTTTTTAACTGATGTCGATATAGTTGGCGATAGCCTTATAGTCAACTCTTTGCACTTGTGCTGCCCTAGGATGTGGCTGTTCTTTCCAGCAGTGATATCCCTGCACAGCCTTCTTCCTGCTCAGAGTAAAGGCCGAGCTAAGGACAGTGTTTCCTTCTGAAAGCACAACTGCTGTTGAACTTGTCCCAGCGTTGTCTGTCATCAAGCAAGACTCCACACGTGTGAGGGCCATGGTCTCACTGAAATCAGGGGAGCCTTGGCATAGGTGCCCATCCGGCCAGGACTGTGATTTGACAGCTCTGCCTTTAGTAGCAGTAATTAAGATGTGTCCAGAGAAGTTGGTTGGAATACCACCATTCCTCTTTCTCCAAAGAAGCTGAAGAAACCCCTTTCTGCAAAAAGGGACTGAGCCTGGAAAAGTAGGGCAGGGCATCCTTGCAGACAAGGCATTTCCCTTGCTTCTGTGTACAAAAGCAGAGGCAACGTGCAGGCAAACCCCATCCTGATTTCATTTTGCATCAGTGGGAGGTGAGGCTGTGTGTTGGAGTGGGACCTACATGCAGGAGCTGACCCTGGGATGGCAGTAATTATTGCAGGAAAGAGCAAGAGAGCACATGTATGGAGACCCTGAAGAGCACTTTGGAGAGCTTTGTGTTTCTTGGAGGTTTAATGTATTATAATCTGATTCGGCACAAGCCAGTCTGGGAATAAAAGAGAAATGCAGAAAGACTAATGATTTGAGGCGCAGGGGGAAGTGGAAAGAAAACAGCACTTTTAAGTGCATTTTTTCCCTTTTATGCAAGATCTGACTGGGGCCAGGCAGAGAGAGCAAAAAGCTTCTGTGAGTTAACACGAAAGTGGAACAGTACTTTAAAAAGACTTTATTTGCTCCTTAGAGTTTTCTTTTGATTTTTAATATATCTGAGACTTGTCAGGGAGAAAACAGAAAAAGACATTAGATTTCAGGTCTTGAGCAAAGCTCAGGGACTTGAGACTTCCACAAAATGAAAGAAATTACATCCTGGAAAAGTTAATGACCTTACCCTAAGTGCTGCACTACGTCAAACAGAAGCAAGCTGGTCCATCCACTGTGGAATTCTCTTGCACTGGCTGGAGAAGTGCTTTAGGCTGATCTCATCATACCCCCAAATTTCCAGATGAACAGTTTTGGCTGGATTGAGAAGGATAGGGAGTTGGAGAGAAGCCTGGCACCATACCAAAGCTGCTGCCTCCATTAACTCCAGCAGGCAGGAGCTGTCCCAGTGGTAAGAACACACAGATTACATTGGCTTTCCTAAACCCGCTTCCATACTGCCTGCTTGGGGCCACACTCTGCATTCACCAGTCTCTGTGTCCAAACTCTGTTAGGGAAAGATGAAAGTCCTGAAGCTGCTTGAGCTTGTAAGCCAAGATACCATGCTTGGTTTTCACTCAAGGTCAACTTGGTTTTGTTGTTTGGGTCTGTTTTAGCTACACAAAAGAAATAATTTTAGTTTTATTGAGTATCTGTCTGCTTTCTGAGAGTTTCATACATTTGTGACACTTGCCTGCCTGCCTATCATTTCAACCAGAACAAAATAATGCTAACGGTAAAGATGCCATGAAAAATAGAGCCTGAGGTAAATTTTGCCAAAAGCCAATTAGAGATTTGAAAAACAGTCGCATTTTTCAGGCCAACTTGAAGCTTATCAAATTGAACTTCTGGTGGTTCAAAAGAGGGTAGAGACTGAAGTGACTATGAAACATCCAGCAGATGCAGCCAGAGAGATGGCAACTAGCTGGGACTGTCTGCTGGGAGAACACCAAGGTCTGCAGGAAGCCCAGAGAGCTCAGTGGCTACAATGGGACAAAAAGAAAATGTCTGTCTCTTTGTGAAGTGGGTTCCTGACATGGAGGGATCTGTCAGTCTTGGTCAGCACCACATGTTTGTTTGAAAGCAGCCAGTGACCACTGCAGAATATTTAAAGGACATCTACTTTCTCAGCCAAGTGGAGTTTTCCTGTGGTGGCTTCATGAAGAATAAGTTGCAGTACTCCAGCCTAGGGACTGCAAAAATGTTGGCATAGGCCTTGATTTGACTCAAGCATGGGAAAACTTGGGTTTTCATAATCATGCATGGAATTCATTTGTGATAAAAGATAAAAGCAGCTTGCATTTCTAGGCTAAAAGTCACTAGAGCAAGTTGTGAGTTTGCCAATATTTATTGCCCGATTTAGGATAAGGAAGTGACTGCCATGAAAGGAATGCACAGGCAATATGTTGGGAGGGTTAGATATTTTTAAGCCATTGGTTTCTGCTGAGTGTAAGGCCTATGGCCATTACTGAATCCACAGGACTTCCACCATTTGTCCCAGCAAGGACTCCCACACATATCCTGTTTTCCACATTTCTGCAAGAACATCTGTTTGTGGTTCCTCCAACAGATTTTGAAAATACAAAAGTCACTCTTGATGGGACTTTCCATCATGACCTAAAACCTGTGATTGTCCATACCAGGAGAAGACTGAGTGGCTTTGACCATCCAGAGAACTTTGATGTGGTGCTTAAACTTACCTTTCTGAAGGTGGAAACTGCGGTAAAGATGGGGGAGAAAGGGCCCCTTGCTAACAGTGAAAGAAAAATAAGGACTTTTGAGATATCAGGAAAAGTAGGTCATCTTCTCCAGCAGATCCATCAGAAGCAGAAAACATGAAAGATGATGGTCTTTTCCAGCCCACCCAGCCCGCTACTAGTGTGATTTGGACTTCTTATGCCCTGCTGCTCACTCACAGATGTGTATTTTAGGAATACCGAGAAATTAAGCCAAAATTTAAACTGCTCGTAGTTTTTTTTTTTCCCCTGAAGAAATGTCCATGTTTTCCTTTCAAATGTGAGTATATACACATGGGAAGAAAAAAGCAGGTTTGTCAACTGTTGTCAGAAGACAGCAGGAGTCCTCCTTCTTCTTTGCACCAACTCTAGATAGGCATGATCCAGGGTTAAAAAGCATCATAATCCCAAAGTTGTTATAGTGTACAGTCGATGTAACCAACACTTCTCCGTGCATTTGTGGAAGATAAGGGTTTGCTCTCTAGACGGCCCACTTCAGAGAACAAAACCCCCCACACTTCAAGCTCCGGCATTCAGCAAGGAGTCCTCAAGCACTGGTTTCTCCAGTCTGACTGCCAGACTGAACAATACTGGCAAGAGCTGGCCCCCAGCCCAAGCATCTGAATCAGGGGTTCTCATCATCTGCTTTACAGCTGTCCTCTGCTGCAAGAGGAATGGTTTCGGGATGCCCCTAAACAAGCAAAAGTGCTCGTGGCCAGAAGTTTTGTCTTACATAGTGTTTAATTTGTGGGAAAAAAAACTTTTAAAAACTCAAACCTCTTGCGTGTGTGTATGTTTTATTTTCACCTTCTTATCCAAACTAGAAAAAGAGCTTCTTTCATCCTGAATAATAGCTTGGGGTGTTCACTAGAAGCAGCGATGCAAGTCTCACTCTTACAGGTTGGAAATATGTGTCTGAAGCACCAAGTGTCTGCTTATTCTCAAGCAGATATTCCCCCTCCTTTTCTGTGCATCCTGGATAACAGTCGTCCAATTCTGAATATTTTGAAATGGTGGGAGAGTCTCTAACTGTCACACATGAAAGCTTTTACAAGGCAAGGGTTCTGCTGAGGAAGAAGAACCCCATCGTCTTTTTTCTGTATTTTTTTTTTAAATCTCAACATGTTTTTGGAGGACGGCTAAGCTGTTCTCCCACAGCTCCTGTTTTGATAGTTTGAAATCTATATGTAATCTTCAAAGTGATAACTTGTTTCCCAAGGGCCTTCATTAACCGTAAGAACACAAAAAGTGGCTGGACATGAAGGTCAAGTGTATTCCCTCTGGAAGAGAAACATATTTTTAATAGTACCAGTGACTAATAGAGACCTTCACTGGTACAGATGACTTTCCTAAATCTTGTTATTGTCTGTCACAGGCTAAGCATCTAGCAGGAAGATATACTGTAGTCAATCTGATGTGAGCATAATAATGCAAAAACTTTCTGTTCTGTAACACCCCAAAGATGCAATCAGACATCTCAGCCTTGCCTTTGGGGAGGCAAGATCTGTCTGCATGCAGACCTGGCAGGAAAAGGCAGGGGTGCTCTGCTGATGTCCTGCACTGATGACCTGTGGATGTGGCGTGTACCTGAGGCTGTGGGGCCACATTTGCATGGCCTCCTGTGCATCAGCTGGGCTCTGTGCTGGCACGCACAGCGAGGAGCAGCACAGCAGCTGTGCTGTGCAGCCATAGGTGATCAAACACACACCTTAAGATCTACACAACGATGCAAGTACATGGTACGTGCTCCACAGGTAGATCTTGAACTATTATTTTTCCTTTCTGTGCTTTCTCCTCTGAATGCTACCCCAAAGAGCTTTTTATCTGGATCATAAGGAAGTGGAAGATAAAACCAGAAGGATATTCTGCGGTTGGTAAGATGATAGCTTTGTCCTCTCATCACGTTCATTAAATGTGCCCAGGAAAGGGTTAAGCTATCCTGAAAATACTGCCAGGGAGAGGGACTTGTGGAATCTAAATGCTGTTTAAGAAGGCAGGGGGTAATTAGGGCAGTTGTTTTTTAATTATCACTGAAGTCAGTCCTTGCAAGGCCCCCAGCCATATCCAGGTTAATGGTCAGCACTGTATGCTGAGTCAGCAAAATGCTTGTGCTGGCTTCCACCAGGGGCTCCTGTCAGCTGAGGGCAACTCTTTTTGCTGGATGTGCTCAACTTCACTCTGTAGCCAGCATGATTAAAAGAGAAAAGCAATCTGCAGTTTTAATCAAGCTTGGAGGAACACACCTTCCAGATTTCGTGAGACGAGGTATTTGTTACCTCCTGTCCTCTGGCATGGTAGCAGTTTAATGAAAGGCTGCATATTTTCCTGTTAGCAGCTCAGCCACTTAATTCTTAAGTTCCTTCAGAGCTCTCAGATGTATGCCATCTGGTCATGGTGACTTGTTGCTCTTTAATTTGTGAATTTGTTCCAGCACTTCCAGTTTTGACACCTCAATCTCTGACAGAGTTTCATCTTCATTACTTGAAAAGAATAGCTCAGAGGGCTGTCTCTCTTTCTCACATGCATCTTCTTGTACCTTCAATTTCATTAATACAATTTCAACTTACAGCAGAATTTATAGCTTTCCCAAAGAGACTGTCTCTCCACCTCCTACCCATACTGCAGTATTTTATTGTGCTATATCTTTATTAAACAAAAGCACCTCTGAAACCTACAAGGAATCCATGCACTCAGGTAACCACTAACTTTGCTGTCTTTTAAAAAGGCCTGAAAGTGAGTTCAAAGAAATATCTATCACATCCACCAAAGGAATGTTATTAGGTCTCAGAAAACAGGGAATTGGGCAGCCTTTTTAAACACATCTAGAATGCACCTTCATGGCCCAATGTTATTTATTTATGTATCATAAATAATATCTATTATTTACGGTCTATTTGCATTTCAGGTTTTCAGCGAAGCTGAGTCCCCACGGTAACAGGCACTCAACAAGTACATGGTTAGAGGCAGTTCCTCTTCTGAGGAATTTACAAACAGGGAAGACAAATGGCCAAGAACAGACAGCATGCAAAGAAGTTGTCAAAGATGGATGTCTTTGTATTTACATATTTAATGAATTTTCCTTTCATATACGGCGTCCTTCACCTTCCCTCCTCAGTGTTTCTCCAGGCACACATCCCCACCTAGCCTCACCAGGATTTCCTAATATGTTTTATTTCCATCCTTTCCCTACTGCAGGAAGGTATGACAGTAAAAACCTTGGCAGTGCAGCAAGCCAGCCCATGCCAGCCATTTTTTCCTCTTCCTGGGAGACTGAAGTGGTTTTCCAGAGGTATCTGTGCTTGTGGGGTTTAGGGCAGGAGGCCCACCTGGCTTGCCACCTCCATTTTCACCAACAAAGCACAGGTGGCATGGCACCTGCATTGCCATAGCAGCAGAGGCCACTGCTGGAAAAACTCCTTTGCCTTCAAACCACAGAGCAGCCCTGGCTTCTCCACCACCCTCCTCCACACCTTCAAAATGCAGGAAACTTTTCAGCAGTGCCATCTGCAATCTTCGGAAATGGGTTGTCTAGAAGAAAGGATTATGGATGGGCACGGAAAGGGCAGAAACTCAAAACTTCACTGCTTTATTAAATCCAGGAGATGACAGAAAGCACGCTCCCCTTCTGATAAAGTTGGAGGGTCTCTAGTGACATTTATGTCACTGGAAAGGCATATAATATGTACACAGTGGTTTAATTTTATCTTAATGAAACAATATACATATAAAACTATCCATTAAATATAAAACAGTGAAGTAATTTGCAAATTTTCCTACGGCATAATAAATTAAGCATGGAGAGCACTAAGGAATGCAATTTGCAGTCATTTATAATGCAGTGTTTTATGTTAATAATTCAAAATCACATGCTATTTGGAGACACTTCTAATTAATGTATTTATGAAATTGTGAACTGTGACTGTTTTGGTTCCATTTAGCTAAACATTTCAACAGAATGCACTTGCTGTTGTTTTGTGTTTGCTTAATGGCACCAGCAAGCATCAAATGTACAACTGGGGAAAGTTGGGGGTGGTATCTGATGAGGCTTTTTTTATGGGTATGTGTTTTTGTCTGTGTACTGTATACATGCATGTGATTACACTCCTGATCTCACTGAGGAGAAGAAAGAGCTGCAGTAATTTGAGGAGGAAATAAGGAAAGTTTTATGGATGAATAATTAATTGCAAGAAAAGTTCAGTACCTTCCTAAAGAATTGCTAAAATATTCAATACTTTTTACATAGCAGATCTTTATACACTGCCATTTCTCCTGACTAGTTAATTATGACTAATACAGCTTGTAAATTTGTATTCATATTTTTATTTTGATGTCTTTCAGGGTTTTTTTGTCATACTAAGTATTTGTCAGGCTGCTTCTTTATTGGAACAGTATGAGAAATGATTCCCCAGAAGGTTAGTCTCCTGAGAGGAGACTTGCTGGGAGTTTGGAGTATTTTGAGATTTCAAGTACATTTTAAGAATAAAACTCCATACATATCAGAATTTGTAGGGAATTATCACATGTCAAGGCCCTGATTCTGAAAGTGGCTTGAAATGAATGAGCTTCTAGGCATATGCAGAACCAGATGCTAATAGCACTCTGTTGTAGCTCTGCACAGGAAAGTGAAGGGAAAGCTCTTGAAATAATTTTCTATGAACAATCTGTTTCACACAAGGAAAAGAGGAAAAAAAAAAAGCAAGAAAGAAACCTGAAACTCCTCAAACCCACAGTAAAGACGTCCAAGGTACTGTATGTGGTCTCCCTTCCACCTTCCAAAATGATCATGAAAATTCAGTGGGGTGCTGAATCAAAATCTTCATGTCTCCTGGTAATTTCAAAGCTCATTTGCAGAGCAGTAACACCCGGTTGAATGTTTTATTTCACAATTGGGCTTTCTGTATGGCTTCTGCTCTTTTTCTTTCTTGGTTACTTGCCTTTTCTTTTTTTTTTTTCTTAATGCTTGGGACAATATGTATATGGCTGGGAAAATATTTAGAAAGTTCTCATGGCCTTTAGCTGTGTTCTTGGAAATCGACCAATGTAATCATTAGATTGAGAATTAAAGCTGGATTTGAGCACTTTGTGTGATTTATATTTTCAACAATGTAGGAACTGTTATGATTCAAGAGGCAATATGGGTGTCTAGGACCTAGCTCCTTATTACTTGTCATCATCCAAGTTGCTTTATTGAGTCTTTTTATTTCCTTGGTATCAAATAACAAATATTGGCAACACATTAGATTAGCTGAATGATAGTCTTAAAAAAACTTCTTTTCCTAAAATGAAAAATATTACTATATCCATGCCGTGTTGTCCTTTTTGTCCATTATGAATACATTCTGTAAAAGCTCATATATTTATATTTTTGTCTGCTTCTGTTTTTAGTCCCAGGCTGAACTGGATTGTCGGGAACTGGTGAACATAAAGACTGGGGTTTGGGTCATATTTTAGGTGAGTTGCTGTATTTAAATATCCTTTCTTGCTGGATTTTCAAGTAGAATTTGTCTTTCACTAAGTGAGATGGATTTGTAGGAGATTCCATAAATGAGGCTCAAATTTTTTAGTGAAAATTTTTATTCCAGCGAGGTACTCATTAAAAAAAAAAAAGAAAAGAAAAAAATTATACCTGTCACAGGGTTCTAAGGTGTTAGATCATCAACACAGGTGCATCAACACAGGATATAAGATGATGTAGTGTTTCAGGAAATATACTGTGAGATAGGAGACTTTGCTAGCTAACCAGTTATTACCTTTTTGCCAGCAACTGAGGTGGTCTGGATACATTACCCAGCTCCATTCGAGCCACAGTCTCCCAGGTTTACATCTGAATATGAGTTTTATGGTTTGGGCCCATCTCTAAAATTAATTTACAGAAACAGAGAAGGAACTTGCCTTTCCTATTTGTTTTCTTTTTTCTTCCAATTTGAACGGGAAATTTTCACTTTATTTTGAGGCACAGTGACAGCTTACAGCTTCTGTTTCAGCCCTGTATTTGAATACTCAAAAGATTATGGAGGGCTTGTTTTAAAAATCCTTTCTCCAGCGGTGGGAAAATGACAAAACTTGGAAACATGTGCATTTTTCTTTTAATTATTTTGGCATGGTTTATAAGACTAGATCTACAGCTGCCTGTGATTAAATGCTGTTCATTAAAGGTATTGTAAAACAGAGTGAGCCCAAAATACAGATTCTAACTGCTCTGCTCAAAGCAATATTGCCATTTTTGATGACAAGTTTTTCTGAAAGTTATAGTTTTCTTTTTTAACATATAAAGGCATAAATCCAGAGTAACCGTATCAAAATCCGTTCAGTAACAAAGTCGGGCTGTGATTAGACACCTCTATCTTTCACAATTTGTAAAGATCATTATGCTTTCTCTCATGTCTTAGTATCAGAGGGTAGAAATTTTTGCAGTGCCTGAAGGCACTTCAGGTGCTTCAGCACAAATCAAACAAGAGTTAAATTAAGTGATGTGTTCTGAAAAGAATAACAAACACAAGCAAATTTGACTTGGATGTCTTGTCCACCACGTAGCATGTGAAGATTATCTTTCCAATGAACATTGGGGCCCTTAAATGTAATTACTAAATTCAGCAGATGAGCTGCCATCCCTTGGCATTCTAATTATCTTTCAGGATTTTTATTTGGTGATTTATGTAGAATTCATCAGTCAGAGTTATTTCTGTAGAAACAGTGCTCTATTTCTGGGGAGCCCTGTTGCTTTACCTCCTTCTCAATTCGACATGGTTTTTTGAAAGAGAAGACTGTTTTTAAAAAGATCTTCAAAGATATCAAACTGATGGGTTTCAAGAGAAGCAAAGGAAGACAGGAAAACAAAGACTGGCAGAGCTCCTTATGAAGGAAGAAATACCATATTTCTATTTCTTTTTAAGCTGTGTCTACTAACCTGACGTCCTGGGGATAACTGTACCTATTTATCAAATGGTAAATGGATGCCAGCTAAGGTAAACACACCATTTATTTTTTAGATTTCAAACAAAAACCTTTCCTGTAAAGTCCTTGTCCCTCCTCTTCCCCCTTGGGCTGTAAGAGGACATGCCTGTCCTTGTTTGCAGTTCTCCCAGAGCTATGATTTGGATAGGCAAGATAGTTATAAGGAAGAATAAACATACTCTGGAGATGGAGTATGCGAAAAAATGAGTGAGAAATACCACAAATGTCCTTTATTGGCACTTGAGAGAACTCTTTGGTACAGCCTCCTGTGGATGCTGAACCTTTGGGGCTCTGAAATGGCTAGAGTCTGTAGAAAGAGCAGAAGGTCTGGGTCTCTTCAGTTGCACAAGCTCAGTAAAACCCTACACATGGGAAGAAATGTAGGACTTTTTGGTACATTGCAATCACAAAAGGATAAATTAACCAATCGCTAAAAGGAAATTCAGCACCTGCTGTGGTGGCAGCATGGTAAGAGGTAAAGGATTTTGCCACAGAGCTTAATCCAGCTCCCACTGAGGTCCTTGGGAACTGAATTCAGCCTTTTCAAGTTAAAGCAAAGGAAGTTTTCCAAGCTGTTCAGAATATTTTTATTTCCATGAACAAAGCTACTGGGTAAGGTGTAAGCACACTAACAAAAAACCCAGATACAGTCATTACCAGCAGTATGTGGAGCTGTCTAGCAGCAGTAGACAAGAAAAAATCCACACGTCCTCTGCAGAATGGGTAAGCATTTGTCTCAGCCATGTTTGTGTCCCTGTTGCATCTGCCTGCCACATACACTGTGTGAAGGCGCTTGACTAGACCAAATGTTTCGGGAAAACAAATTTCAAGTGTCACATTTCTAATACTTTTGGGCAGAGAAGTTGAGAAATCTGAGGAGTTTCATGGGCCAAATTTTCTGAGATGTATCCCCATGAGCCACACCAAACATATTGATACCTGGCCTGCAGTTACTACTACCAAAGAGCACAGGAGGAACTTAGAAAGACCTACATTATGAAGGCCTCACCATTTGAAGAGAAAATTTCAAGTTAAATAACATTTTCCATATACTATTTAACCACCACTGCACTTGAGAAAATAGTAGCTCTGAAACCATTAAGGAAATTGAAAAATGGGGGGGAAAAAAATCACCAAATATATAAATAGATGACCCACTCCGGGTGATATCCCCCAGCTTGGTTAAACAGAACTTGGAATGCCTGTTTTTAAAAACACCTGTCTCCCTCTCTCCCACCTGTTATTTCATGATGTTTGAGTCTAACTTAGGTGGGATATGCCAGGAATTAACAGCAATGCTTCCCACCACTTCTGCAACCCGAATTCAAGGGGCAGGTGTTGGCTCTTAGGCAATGTAAAGGGCTAACAGCCACTGGAGACCCAAGTGAGATAATGGAGTAATCTTGGGCAATCCTAAAGTACTGGGAGAAAATAGGCTGGACANTGCAGAATTTATTTTCAGGACGTTTCTGCTAACTTCATTTTCTTATTAGCTGACATTCGTAGTGAGACAGTTTTAGCAAAGATGCTAAATGCCTTCATGAAAAGGATGTGTCTGTCTGTGCTCAATGAATTGACTACTGTTGTGTCAGCTTGTAGAGAACAAGGATTTACTCTGGGATTTGGGGTCTGGGATTAGGTCCTAGTGATCATTCACGTGGGAAAAAAGTTATATTTAATTACAGAAAGGCAATTAGATGGGAAGATAGCAAGAAAATCTTACAGGTAGTTAGAGCTGCAGGAAAAACCCCAGGAATTTATAACCCACAAGAAAACCCCCCCGATATGAGTATTTGTCATTGTTGAAAATTGAGGGCAATAAAAAAGGGGGGAGAAACTGAGGGTTTTTTTGGAATTAAAAGTCCACAAGAATTTTCTCAGGAAAGTGCTTTTGGCACATTTTTTATATCATCGTGAAACCACAAAACAAGCTGAGAGATAAACAGAACCAAACGACACTGGGTCACCAGAAAAACATGTTTTCTGATCATGGTGTGGTGAAGCTGAAGATGGGGAGCATTATGCTCCCACTTTTCCTACAAGGGACTTGTTTCCTGTTGGGGCTACAGTTCTCACAATGCTGAAGAGCATCCGTGGAGGCACAGGCTCTTGGGAGGCAATGTGCCACTAAAAGGCAGTTTGGTTTAAGCTGGAAGTGCTGCACAATGAATAGTGTAGGTCCTAAGTTTTATCCTAAGTGTTACCAAGCCACCATCTTGATACTCTTCAGGATGTTAAGCCATAATTTTAAGGAACTTGGCGGCGCAGCTTTAACCCTCATT
The DNA here is from genome assembly GCA_013389985.1 of Dryoscopus gambensis. Classification (NCBI taxonomy): domain Eukaryota; kingdom Metazoa; phylum Chordata; class Aves; order Passeriformes; family Malaconotidae; genus Dryoscopus; species Dryoscopus gambensis. The sequence continues at coordinate 32 of WEIT01019981.1, read as the reverse complement.
GGAGACAGTCTTTTCTCCCCACTCACTCTCAT
>WEIT01019973.1:1766-42252 GCA_013389985.1 Dryoscopus gambensis | reverse complement strand
ACCTGCATTTTGCTATCCCAGGGCAAGAACAAGAATTCTATTTAATGCATAATTCCAGGAAAGGGCCTGCCCTGTCTCTGTTGGGGCTCAATATATACCTTACTCTGACTTCAGCTGAAGAAAAACCATGAGCTAATTTTTCATGCTTTACATTAATTTTTTTTTATTACTTTAGGGACTGAGATATATCAGGGGGAATATCATGGGCTGAATATACTCTGAAGCCAAAACCAGAGAATTGCAGAACTCAGGAAACAGTACTAAGAGTGCTCCTCCAATCATTGTTTATCACTTAAAAGTGAAACTTGAATGCATCATCTAAATGTTTTTACATGTAATCACCCTTACAGTTGTACGCTAAAAATACTAATGCTCAGGAGGTGGAGGGAGCCATTTGCATAAATAGAAGCATGAAGAGCAAGATGGTAGGTTTAGTTACTCTACATAGCAGTTTTAAGGCACTAAGTACCTAATTCTGTGTCCAGGAAATTAGAGACCTATTGATTTCCTCATAAGGATATACATAAAATGCTCATTTTTCCCACACAGACCACTTCCTTTCAGCATAAGCAGGCATTTATCAGTTGATTTAGGACAAGCCAGGCTTGCAACATTCAATAACTAAGCCAAGGGTCACCTCTGTGTTGAATTTCATGCTTTTTGAAAGTCTGAAGAAATTTTTCCTTACTCTTCGTATGAAAAGCCTGACATATCACTAATATTATACCCTGTTAAGTGCCAGATGCTGAGCATTTTGGTTCAGTGTTAATCCTTTGGGTCTCGTGTTGCTCTTTTGCTGAGCAAGCTCAGACTGCAAGTGCGATAAAATAATTCGGAGAGGTGCTTTCAAAAATGGAGTCATGAAAGACAAATTGCAGGTCTTCCATGTATCAGTAGGCTTTGATGTAATCAAAAATCTTTGAAAAAGTGAGAGAGAATCCAGTGCTGCAGTTTGTCAGGAAATCAATTACAAGTAAAAATGCATGCTTACCATTTTCATTCTTACAAAAGTATTGCCTGGCTCAGGCAGAAGCTGCTGCTGATCTGTAGTCAGCAGTGTCCCAGTAGCTGAAATTTGCAGCACACAACGATACCTGTCTGGCTCATTTTAGAATAAATTAACAAAAAAATGTTTTAAATTCAAAGCCTAGCTTGGTGCAATATTTTTGATTGTAGTCACATCTTCCTTAACGGATGGGTATCAGTTTTTATAAAGCACATCATATGATTTTGAAAGTTTTAGTAAATGATCCATACAATTAACAGTAACAGGGAGTGAGAGAGAGCAAATGAGCTTTGTCTAGCTCTTGCTTGGCACATTAAGTGCACCCTAGTTTCATTCTTTTGCTCAATTTGTCTCTTTCATACACAGACAGTAAGCATTTCAGACAAGAGGGTTTTGGTTTTTTTAAAAGCATGTGATGTCCAGCACCTGAGATTGTGGGATCTTGATTTCTGTTGGAAACCAAATAATTTTTGTGCCTTGTACAGATTTCTAAGCTACTAACATTCTTTATTCTGTTTTGGCTAACGTCAAGGTCCTGACAGAGAAATTTCCGTTCCCTAATGAAAGTCCCATAAAATACTGAGGTCAGCACAGCAGCTGGAGCAGTGGGGACAGGGATTGAACAAATCTGTCTGGTTTGGAGAGTTGTCTTGAGTAGAATTTCTTTGTGGAGCTGAGACATGAAATATCCCCCCATTTCTATGCAAATTTTTGACTAATTTCTGGTGTTTGAAGAGGAATGATGCTGCTAATGCAGCAGAAGTGAATGCCAGTAAAAAGTGGAAGTGTGAACGATGAGAAGTAGCAGGGTCAAGAGTTTTCTCAGCACAGTTTGCAGTTTGTGAGCAGCACAGATGTATAGAACTTGAATCCGGATCTTTCTGTTGGTGTTCAAGAAGTCAGGTACATGGGGAACAGGCAGAGTTGTTTTATTGAAATTTCTCTTGCCCACACCAGAAGGGTCACTTTGTGATGCTAATTAGCAGTTATTCATGGTGATGATTTAGTCTCACTCCATAGGTCATCCAGCCTCCTGGAGTCTCTGGAACTCCTCCTGTGTTGAGGAGCAACCCAGGCTCCTGGACAGCCCCAGAGGCAGGACACCTCCTGGTCCATTAAGGATAGTCTGCATGGAGCAGTTACCTGCTGTAGGAACAGTGTGTAAGGCTGTACAAATCAGTGCTGTGCCATTTTGTGTTTAAATAGACTTCTGTATTCCTCGGGGTTGAAAAATAAATAAAAAGGTGAAAGGGGAGGGTTTTTTTCCCCCCTTCTCTTCCTTTAGAAAAAACCATGTTTTGTTTTAAAGGGGACTTGGAGTTAGAGAATGATGAACTAGGGTAAGAAGTATATTTTAGTTATAGCATTTGCACAGAAAAATTGCAGAATGTGTGAATAAGGGTAGGATATAATTTAATGAAAATTGTATTGTTCATTGTTTTAAATCTCTAACCTTTTCTTGATGTGCATTTTTCTTTTTCAGAACCATACTCAAGTCAGCACAAAGAAAAAATTAGGTAATTAGTCAAATAAATGGTCTAAATCTTCATGTTATAATCACAGAAGACCCATGGATTTTATGGGCTCTAAGTTCTACATTAAGTTTGAAGGCTAAATTTCTAGAAATTAACAATTCCTTCCTTGAAGGTTACTGAGTGATCAACTAAGGAAAAAAAATGCTTTTCTACTTTAATAGTATTATTTCAGAATCATTGGATAGAAATAGCCCTGAATTAATCAACAGCTTAATTTGACAATTCATTTTTATTGTGAGGCATTCACTTGCAGACAGAGAGAGCGCCTTTGTTCTAGCTAGGAGAATCACTGGATGTGTATGTTCTGGTCATTGGAGATAAAGACACTGACAATTTTGTTCACACACTGCTAACTTTATTGATGTTGTGCCATAGTGTACAGCCTATGCTATGATTTTTGATGGAGAAGAGCAATTAATCTGTTTTCTCTGGACTAAAACCTACATGCTTCCAGATTCCTACAGAAAACTAACCTTAAATGTTTTCATGCAGTCCTAGCCCTGGGCACTTTCCCAGCCAAAAAGGACACAGTTTCAGTGGGCTTAAGTCAACATGCTTCTACTGCAGAAACCTCAGGTGTGACAGTTTTTGTTCAGAGATGATCTGATTTAGCCCATAGTCATTTGTTTTGCGGTTTCCAGAGGTGAGCGTGGGACAGTGCTTAATTCAGGATTGAAGTGCAGAGTGTTTCTTGCCGTGATTGCATCTGTGAGCTTGTAACAGTGGGGTCTCTGAGGAGCCTTTGTATGCAAATTGGAAGGAAAAAAAAGAGATGATTCTGCTACAGCATGAAACTGAGAAGAAAGATTGCCATCTCTAGACCAATTGATGCTGACCATGCTTAGCTGGGACAGTCCTAACTTTTGCTGACAGCCCACAGGGGAAGCTACCTTAGCATGGGCAAAAGTGCCATTCACACTAGGCAGGCTCAGTGCAGATCCTCTGTAAACCTGCACAGGACTCGCAGGTTCAATTTGCACAGAATTAATTTGAACATAATTTAAGTACTATCATAAGGAAGCTAAGCTCTTTTAAAATTTTTTTTTCTCCATAGCCATTTTTCAATATTGTCCTAAACAAGGTTTGAATTGTATCTTTTAGTTTATTTTATACTGGTGAAAATAAATACATAGGGGCAAACCTGACACCAAAAAATTGTAATAAAGCTAATGAATAAAAAACATTTTCTTCCCATAAACTTCTTAAAGTATCTGGACAGAACTTACACATTTTTATATCTCCCTTACGTAGTGAATGAACTAAAATAAGGAGAAAAGTGGAAGACAATTACAGAGTTTTTACAAATACTGCAGTTCCCACATTGTGACTTTTTCACCATCATAACACTATGGTATAAGAAACATAAAATATGAATGTTAGTTTAAAGATGAAGGATCTTACAGATTTTTAAGTGAATGTTCTTGAAAATCTAGACTGAGTTGTAGTTCTCTACCTTTTCACAGAGCAATTCTGATAGAAACTGCTTTTTTTCAGACTTCTTTCTGACTTTAAGAAATAGTTTGGGGTATTAATTTTATAACAAAGTTCCCATGTATATGATGCTGGTTTTCAGCTTTTCAAAGAAAGAGAAAACAAAATATTGAGATTTAGGCAAGGAATATAGGTAGTGGTGAAAGAATTTTTGAAGTTCATGATACAGCTCCATGTGGGACTTGTGTAGAGGTATAGGATTTTAAAGAGAAAAAAACCCACGAGGATGTGATATATGGAACAATTAAGGAGTCTTTCCAGAGGGATCCAATGATTGGCACAATAAATAGTCTCTTGTTCAGAAATCCACCCCTAAGCATAGCAAGAAATTACTATGATTTGGATCAGTTTCAATGGATTTTGCAGTATGTGTTTGCTTCTGAAAAGCCGCAGTGCAAAGCAGCCAGACTCCTTACCCTCCTCCTGAAACCCAGATCCAGAGGAGCTGCAGGGACAATGCACAGGCTGCACACTGGGGGAGAAAAGCACGCAGGGGACGTCTGTCCACTTTGGCTAACTTGTGTTATGTTGAGATAATTTATTTAAGTTTTATTTTCCACAGATAATGAACACAGAGACAGTCTACACTGCTGTTTGTTTCATCATCAACTTGAACAAAACTTCTTCACTACTACCACCGTCATACTAAACAGCATGAAACTGTGTCAGCAGCAGGATGATGACAAAACCATCCTAATATTTCTGTAGATGCAGGAAGATCCATAAATTTTAAGTATGAGCTTCCTTGGGCCACATTTTCAGCAAAATGCATTGTTGGTAGATTTCTTTAGATCAATTTCCCACTACAATGAGATCAGTATTTGGAACTGAAGTGAATGACTGAGGTTCTCCTTAATTATTTAATGGCTCATTTATTTTAATTTTTTTTTTCTGGAGAGAAACAGAGAAAGAGGTCAGGGGCTTATCTCAGCATAGCATTTCTGGAAGATGGGAACCTTCTATCTGATTCTGCCAATATTTTGCTTTTCAAGTTTTGGTCATATTACTTGGGCCTTACTTCTACTTTTCTGATTAGACTCAGTAACAGACACTGCTATAGCTGCACCAGATCCATATAGGAATGAGCAGTGCAGACAGGAGAGACGCAGCTTTTCTTGTTCTTCTTGTGTGGAATCACAGGAAGAACACATTCACCACCAGTGATGCTACAGTGATGACTGGAGCGATGATGACAGCCCTTCCTGCCTTATCTTCTTGTGTGCAAAACAAAGTTTGTCTTGTAGGAGAGGTTTGAAAGATGTATCAGCCAAAGTTTGCAAACAGAGGATAAATGTTTACATTTGAAGGTGTAAATTTCTATTGAAAAGAACTTGGTTCTCAATTGCGCAGGAAATAGCACAAGTTTGCTTAATTTAATTATCTGCCTACAGGCATGTTTATCTGTAGTAGCTGTACCTGATCAGAATTTAGCATCTGCAGTGGGCTGTGGGAATGAGAGTCTGGAGAAGGTCACTGGTGATGCAGCAATATGTAGTGTGCAGATTCAGCACTGGATGCTGTGCCGAGTACAATCCTTGGGTTTAAACTGGAGTTTATCATCTCACTTTTAGTGCATTTTTACTTACGTTTGCAAGTGAGTTAGAGAAATGCTCTGCCATGCTGTCAAACCAATGACATCCAAGACATCCTGAGCTTCTGATAAAAAGAAATTGAAGGTCACTTCTTAAGATCAGCAGGTTTATCTCTAATGCAGTGCAGTAAACTAAACTGACTGTGTATTTTGCAACAGCAGCAGAAGTTGCAGAGGAGCTGGAATGTAGTGTCTCATCCATTGCTACAATAATTCACGTTTCAGAGAATCATAAGAAACAGCCATAAGATTTCAGTGATGTGTTAAAACTAATGAACCTCGAGAAAATGTGGGTTTGTTTTGACTTTCAACTTAGTGTTTGAGTTGTTCTGACAAGTTCACTCAGTCAGGAGATATTCTTGTCCATATTGTTGCTAACATCTCCATTACTACACTATTCTTGCTGAGGAAGATACTTAAAGCTCTGTCCTCATCATACTGTTGTATCCTGGAGAATATGTCCAGGAGCACGAGAAAAACAAGTCCTTTACAGCTGAAGCCTCTTGCTAAATTGTGAATGGATTCCTGTCTTCATAAAGAGAAATATTTGAAGTATTGATCCAGATTTTCTCAAATGTTGTCCTCCGCTTGGAAGAAAGGTAAAAATAGTCAGAGCAACAGTTCCCAGTTCTTGTACTACCATCTTGATACCTGACTTAGCAGATGTCTCTGCTTGGTCAGCACCAGCAAAGTGCAAGCAAGGATTTCTGCCTTCTGCTTTAACCCACTGCCTCTGCCTGCCCCGTGCAGGGCACAGCACTGGCTACTTTCCTGCCAGCTCAGTGTTCCCCTCCATCGCTGCTGATCTCCGTTTGGCAGCCAAGGCCAGGTCTTGTCCTATTTGTACTTTTCAGATGATGTAGAAGTGAAAGAACTGACACGGTGGATTTATGCTTAGTTTGGTCAAGACCACTGCAAAGCCTGGCATTTCTGTTAGTTGACATCTGGCATTTCTGGTTGACACCACTGATGACAGGGGTTTATTGCACAGGGGAGTGCTGCAACCCTATTCCCAAAGTCAATTAAAAAATTAAAATCATGACTCTTATCAATACATGCACACACACAAAAATAAAACCACTTAGAATGTGGCGCAGTTAACTGCTAGTTGATTTCTATTTATATATTTACAAGGGTGAGAAAACAAAGGAGCACATTTTCAGCTTCTAGTCGAGTATAGAACATATGATAAACGTATGTTTCAGTTTTGGATAGGAGTTGGTAATCATTGTATTTGTATTTCTAAAGCCTTGCTGAACAACAACAAAACACTGGCAAAATTTCCAAACAAAGCATCTCCCCTGGGAAATAATTCCTCTTGTGTCAAACATTGACAAGGCATCAAGGAAAGGGAGTTATAGGCAGTAAAGTAAGGAGACATTTACTCAGCTGTGCTTTGAATCTTTCCTCCCCACATTTACTTGTGGCAAAAAAACTGTTGAAGCTCCGGGAAAAATGGTACAAGATTTTTATCATCCTACTTTTTCTGGTTTGGGTGTTTTAATGTGTTGTCCTAGAGGCCAAGATAGCTGGAGACATTATTGCAGTACCTACGAAAGCATCTACAGTGCAAAGACCAGTTTTCTAAGCCATTCCACAAAAGTGAGTAGACCTAACAGAGTAGGTAACATTTATCGGCACAGGTCCCCTGGTTTCCGAATTATTATTTTTTTGCTGCTTAATTGTGCATTGTAGCCTGCCCAAGGCTGGAGGTCACCTTCCTAGTGGTAGATGACAAATAGACTGATGGTTTTTATCCTGCTTTGGCGATGTCTAAACCAAGAACTCAAGAGCTGCATGGATATTGGTATGTCTCAAGAACTGGAACACTGCTTGAATGAACTTGAGCTTTGGTGCTTATGTTGCAGTGCTTAGTCTGTGACAAGTTTGATATCACTGGAAATTGCCAACAGAGGGAGGAAGCAGGAAAGTGTGAGGAAGCACCATCTATTTCCATCTGGGTTGTTTGGCTCTTCAGAAATGCAAGTCAACTGGTTTGGATGGTGTAAGATAACAATTCCTTTTGCTTCATGGGACATTTGAGACTACTTGTAAGCTCTGGGAGTAAGTTCTGCAAGCACTTGATAAGGCTTCAATTAAGCGTTCATCTTGCAGCCAAGCACTAAATTACCTGCCTTTCCAGGTCACTAGCTCTTTGCTGATTAAGCTCTGATCTCCATTTTGAAAGGATTGCTGTCACTGAAACAACTGCTGTATCACCTCGCAGCTGACATAGCGCCTTCTCCTGTCCCTATGCTCTGCTCAGCTCCAAGCAGACAAACCACAGGAGCAGGTGAAGAGAGAGCAGGAAACATTGCTGGGAAATGAGAATGCATCCTCCCAGCTAATTAATTTCCTGACTCCTCTGTGTTTGGTGAGGTGCAAGGAATCCCTTCCATGTAATACAGCTTGTGCCTGTTCCGTAAGTATTGCAGCATGCATAAAAATTTCACACAGGTATAAATTCCAAAAATCATTTCGCTAAATGAGAGGGCTGCATCTATTTCTGTCATATCCAGGACAGCCACAGTTGTGCTGGGAAGGCAGAGCTTGCAAGATATTCATGCAGAGAACGCATAATGAAAAAAAGGAGTCAGCACCACTAGGAAAAAAATCATACGTGGAGGGCTGTCCTGTGCAAATAGAATAAAACTACTCACTAGACAGAAAATACCATTTCCTTCCTCTAATCCTGCACATTTTCAGTAGTCCCAGGCACTGCTTGGGGTAATGCCAATTTAATACACAGCAGTGTAGTTTCAGAATGCCTCCTTACCTTCAAAAACCAAGGTCCTGATGGAAAATTTGAGATTATCAAATCAGTACCATAGATTAAACAAATCTGTGAATGCTACAAAGTGGGGCAGAAACTGCTTAATCAGATTATTTCTTCATCTACTTCATTGTGTTTGGCAATGGATTGCTCTTAATGCTATAGAGGAGTGAAGCTTTTTCAGAATACAATATGGTTATATAATACGTAGTATGATTAGCATCATACTACAGTGGCACTTGAGAAAATTAGCCCTTTTTAACTCTTTGAGATGAATAGTTTATTTCCCTGAAAGAGGAGGTCTATTATCCTATGTGGCATTCATTGTCAGAACTTACAATATTGCCAACATGTTGATCCAGGACATGTAGAAATCATTTTGTGCTGTTGGTGTTGTTGGTGCTTACTTCTCAGTGTATTGTCCATGTAATGGATTTAAAATGAGCCAAACCCCTGTTATTGATCCAGTGGCTTTAAGCCAGGAGTTCTTAGTGTCAGAAGGGCAGGAATCAAGACAGAGGAAGTAGAACAAATAACAGAGCACATATGAACTGTCCGATATTCGCATAAGCTGGAAGGACTCCTTTTACCTGGAGTCTTAGCCTTGGGATGTTTCCTTCCTGCTAGCTTGCACTGAACTGAAAATGGTAACCCACAAGCTCCTGAGTGAGAGGTATCCCAGAGGGGTATCCCTCTCCCTCTGAAAATCAACCAAAGATGGAATGTGACCTCTTCCACCCCATCAGCCTTGCAGAGAGCCAGAAAAATGTGGAGACAGTAGTTAGTTAGTAGGAACTCAGAATAAGTATTTCTATGCAGAAAGTTATTTTAGGAAGAGCTGCCCTCCCTTGGTAGAAGAGCTCCCACAATATTTGTTTATGAAGAGAAACGATCATCCACAGTCTGTGAGAGTACTTTTGAAGCCTTCAGCTGTGAACCTTTAGGCTGTGCTGTCTATTGATTTTTGTCTAGTAGCTCTTAGACTCATAGTCAGTCTTCCATTAGGCACATTTTGGTTGATTTTGCTTGCCATTATCTTCCATATGTTAACTTTATTATTTGAGCATCAAAATTGAATGTAGTGCTGTGAACAGAATAAGGTATTCTGTCGTAAGGAACTTGTAGTCTAATTCAGGCACAGTGACGCACAGGCATACATAATATACATGATAAGGATGCAAATACAAAGTAATAGAGGTGTCTTGGGAAAAATCAGTGCTGCAGGCTAATTTACTACTTCTGAAGAGCTACTAGACTGCAGAACATAATGAAAACAACCAGCAATTCAAGAGATATCTTTTTCTTCTTTTTTCTCCTTTTTTCCAAAATACTAATTGCTGATGCATCATCAAATGGAGGGGCCATGCCCAAAGAAAATAGAGAGATAACCAAATTGGGATCCTCTCTATGTTCCTGTCTTCTGAACTGGAGCCCAGAAAAGAAAACCAGGGTTTTTTTTACTTTCTTGACTGGAGTGTGTCTAGTGAAATTAGAATTTCATTAAAGTAACAAAAAGAAAAGATGGGTTGAAGGTGGATTATATCCATTATTGATGTAACGAGCGTCCTGTTGGCAATGTACTCTGAGCCTCTCAGAAAATATTGAGTTTCTGCTTGTAGCTGTGACATGTAATACGTTCTGAAGGAAACCACTTGGCTTCTCAGGAAATATACTGGTTCCAGTTGAAGAAAAAGGTGAAATACAGGACATTTTTTGAAAGACAACAACAAACAAATCAAAAATGCAAGTGGAGTTTTGCACACACAGACATACAAACACACATGTACCCATGAATTTGAACAGAGAAGCACCAAATAAATTAATTCCAGAGAATTAACTAAATATTTCTAGTGAGATCAGGTGTACTTGTTGATCAGCATTTTGATAACAGTGCAACTGAGAGTCAAGAACTGCTTTAATTGTGTTAGTGGGTCTGTGACTGACTCTCGTGGTAGATGAGCTATTAGCATGACAATGTTGAATTTTTCTACTTTTCTAAGTATACTTATTTTCACTTTGCTATGCCAGTTGCTATAGCAATAGGTCTGTAGGTTGAAAGTGATACATTTAAGAAAGCTGCATGGACAGGTTTCTTAGTAGATGTTTCTGGACTGCCCATAGTCTTCTAGGGTGGCCAAAGGAGTATCACTGAGGTTGTCTGCATTTAGTAGTTTAAGGCCAGGAACTTTTCTGTCTCATATTTTCTTTATAAGGGTAAACCCATTAAAGACTCTAAGATACTCAGTTCCTGTGGGGGCCGAGTCAAATACCTCTTTAAGGTCGATTAATGCCAGGAACAAAAGCAACATGACTTTCTACGGCATCATTTCATGGGGTTGCTGTAATTCTTTGATGTCTTTTTAAAAATGTGATTACCATAAGTTATTGGAACCCCCCCGAGGTATCTCACCTATTCATATATTCTTGTGTTCACTTGACATTACACATATATTATGCTGTCAGTGAAGTACTCCCACCTTTCCTCAAGAGTAAGATTTTTTTATGACTCTCTGGTCAACAAATGCCAGATGCGAAATACTGATTTGAAAGTATTCATTTTCATTTGTACGTCCAGCAAATGGATCAGCATCACACTGCAGGTTTTTTCTCTCAATGCACTGGTATTTTAGCACTGTAAAAGCTATAGGTTGAAGAACAAGTGGATAAATGTTAACTCTGATAAATACCTTTAAAAGCAGCAGTCGTCTTTCTTTTATTTGATTGAGACAGCATTTTAGAAAAACAAAAATTCTTTATCTTTGGAAATTAAGTAAATGATCTGATTCCCAAGAGAACCAAGCACTAAGAGTTGTCCACAGACTTCTGCAAGAGAGTAGTTAACTCTGTACCAAGGGTGTCAAAGACCTAGTTTGTAGTCTGAAAAAACTACTCATGCAAATTTAGGCTAAAAAAACTGAGCCCCAAATTTTAACAGTTTTTTGAGCAAGAACAAGACAACAAACAACAACTACTAACTTCAGCAGCCAAACAAATACCCATCTAGTTCTTTGCATTGTGTAAGAGCACCATGCTGCAATTTTTCAAATGGAGCATTTTTATTATTTAATTAGTCTCAAAAGCTAAGTGATTCAAAGAAATAAACTGAGTCTACAAAAATTTTTTTTAAAAAAATTAATAACAGCAGGCCTGGTGCCTAAGGGCCTTACTCATGAATGTAAAAACGACTGGTTTTGTTACCAGCTGTGCGCTCTGGTAAATAATGGGCTTGATCTTGCAATTCCCTCTACATTTTGAGTATTTTCACTTTTTTGTTAGCCAAGATTACTGATGTGTCTATGAGTTTGAAAGACCAAGCCTATTCAGATGAAGAATGTGATGGGAGATAGCATACAGAACCCTTGCTGCCTGGCACTGTGAATGGGAATTCTGGGTTTATGCTTTTTGTTACAATGCCTGTTTTGCTGTGTGCTTTGGTCTGCCCTGCTCTATGTGCAAAGGCAACACTCCTGTGGGGGGTTAATATGCTGGAACAGGTTACTCAGGGCATTATCAGACTTGTAGGTTTTAAGCTGACAGTCAGAGTCTAAGAAAGAAAAATTTAACTTATGAATGTATATGGAAAGTCCACAAGGCTAGAGGGTCATGGGGTCTTAGGGGAAATGGACCATTGTCTTCAATGCAAATAGCAAGGCCACCGTGGGGCTAATACCCACCTGTCTAGTTTGCAGCATGTATCAGAAGAGAAGCATCAATTCCTCTCACAGATAAGGAATCATTCTGGAAGTGTTTTTTCATTTGCTTTGTAACTTTGGTGTCAGTTTCAGGGGTTTGTGTGGCAGATCCATGTTCACAGAATCACAGAATGTGCTGTGTTGGAAGGGACCCAGAAGGATCATTGAGTCCAACTCCTGGCCTGCACAGGGCCATCCCTAAGTCAGTATGTCATAGCATGTGCCTGAAAATATTGTCCAAACCTTTCTCGAACTCTGTCAGGCTGGTGCTGTGACCATTTCCCTGGAGAGCCTATTCCAGTGCCCAAACATCCTCTGGGAGAAGAAGCTTTTTCTAATACCCAACCTAAACTTCCCTTGACACAGCTTCCGGCCATTCTTGTCACTGGTCACCACAGAGAAGAGATCAAAGCCTGCCCCGCCTCTTCCCCTCATGATGAAGCTGTAACTGCAATGAGGTCTCCCCTCAGTCTCCTCTTCACCAGGCTGAACAGACCAAGTGTCCTAAAATACCTCATAAGGCTTCCCCTCAAGGTTCTTCATTGCCCTCTTTAGGATGGTCTTTATATCTTTTGTATATTGTGGTGCCCAAAACTGGCCACAGCACTCGAGGTGAGGCCACCCCAGTGCAGAGCAGAGCAGGATAATCCCTTCCCCGGCCAGGCTGGCGATGCTGTGCCTGATGCCCCCCAGGACACGGTTGCCCCTCCTGGCTGCCAGGGCACTGCTGGCGCTCATGTTCAACTTGCCATCAACCAGGACCCTCAGGTCCCTTTCCATGGCACTGCTTTCCAGCCTCTCATTTCCCAATCTGCATGTACATACAGGATTGTCCCATCCCAGGTGCAGGATCTGGCATTTTCCCTTGTTGGACTTCATACAGTTGGTGATCGCCCAGTTTTCTCATTTTTTGAGGTCTCTCTTCCGCACCTCCCTGCCCTTGAGGGAGTCAACAGCTCCTCCCAGTTTTGTATCTGTTTGCTTATGGAAATGAGTTTTGGATGTGCTGAGGTTACTCATCAAACCAAGGTGTAAATTAAGAAGCAGAAAAACCAAAAAGACAAATGTATTTTCTGTTTGGCTGTTCCTGCTGCAAGATGTTGCAGGCCTAGGCTAGTTGGAAAATGCCTGCTGCTTTTTGTACTGAATATTCTTTATGTCCCTTGTTCTTGCTCACCCATACTTGAGTGAGCTGACCTGATGCCCAAAACAGAGCTCCAGGACCTGGAGACCAAATCAACGGTAGTTAGGACAGCACAGGAGCTGGAATTTCCTTAGCTCTCTGAAGCAAATTCTGTTAGGACTACTTTCTGAAAGTCCTATCTCTTATATATTAACAACAAATTATTTTCAGGTCTTGGCTTTGAGGATCCAAGTGTGGCAGCTGCTGTCAGCAAGGGGACTATGAATCAGGTAATGGACAGTCCCACTGGTGAAGGCTGTAACAGGGCTGTTCCCAGGTGCCACAGAACCCTTTCCAGGTGTCCCCCAGGAGAAGGGCAGTGCACCAGCTGCTGCTCCTATTGATGGAACTGTGGGTTGTAGATTGGGTTTCCACCTTCCCCTGTGTTTTGGTTACCCTGCACTTCTCCAAAATGCCTTCTCGACTCTGTGGTCTTACAGCAATTTACTTTATCTGGACGTTGGACTCAGAAGAAAGCCCCAAGCTAATAGGAAATTTGGATAAAGAGAGAAAAGGGTGCGGTAAATATTGCAGACAAACTACAAATAAACACTAAGAATACTTGTGCTATTGTTAATATTGAATATAATACTTGGTGCAGAAGTTCACATGGCTGGAAAGACATCTAGATAGGAATCATGGAGGTACTTAAAATGATGTTATTATGAGTAACTTAGCAGCAGCTACTGGAAGACAGGTTTTTCTTAGCGCATAAGAAATTAGATTTTGATACTGCTTATATTTTTTTCAGTACAGTATTTCTGAATGCCAGGTGACCTTACTGTATACTGTGAGAAGATCATGTATTTCTGGCAGGATTGAGGAAAACCGGTGGCAATTTGAATCAAATGGAAACTGAAATAAATTTAAATATTTATTTAGAGCAATAATATATTTATCTCTTTGGAACTTAAAGCAGTGGCACCATAATTCAGCAGAGCTCCAGTTCACCTCTACTCAGTAGCAAAACAAATGCTGATACATTAAGTGTGCACAGTAGAAAGAAAGTGTTTCATTACCATGTTTTCCCTCTGCTCCCCTAATTACAGTAGTAGGGACTTACCTTGCTGCTTCTTCCACTTTTTTTTTGCAGTAGGGGCTTCCTGACATTACCTTTTTGGTTTTTGCCTTCTAAAATTTACCACTTGCTTTGGTGAGTAACACCATTTGGTGAGGGAGAACAGTGCTTGTAGAGAAAGGCCACAGGTTACAGAGGAGAGAGGGCAGGGAAAGCTTGGCACTGCTGATATTTCTCTTACACCCTATACCAGCTGCTCCTTCCATTTTTTTTTTGGTCTCATTGCTAAAAATTGTATTGAAAATCCAGGAACTTTTGCAAATATTTTACATCTCTGCTTTAAAAAAACCCCAGATTTTTTTGTGTAAGTGTAACTGTTGAAAAATAGCATCCTGACTCAGAAACTCCAATTTTCCATTACAGTGTACATTCTCTTAATTGATCACGTTATATTTTTTTGAAAGAAATGTGAATAACTAAATGAAATAACTAAATAAACTATATTCTTAGTCCATCACAAATGTAATCATATTGATGTTAGACTGTAACTGTGTTATTTCTTTTTTGTCTGGCAAGTGCTTCATCGACTCTCCTTCATTCTTTTTTTCCCATTCACCTTCAGTCTGGCTCCCCCAAATTCCCATGCCAAGGAGTTATGCATGGCGTTCTAGTTTGATGATCAATATAAGGCATATGAAGTCCATAATATTCTGGCCATACTGCAATCCACCAATGAAGATCTTTGACAACGGAGCTGAATATCAGCCAAGTCTACACTTCCTGAAAGAACATTTTCTGTATTATTTTTATGAATTGACAGGAAAAATATTTCTCCCACAAGGTGTCCCAAGAAAATACTTGGGAAGTACTTAGAAATTATGAAATTATTCATTGTGAATGCCTGAAGAAAACATTTATAGGGTTTTCACAAAGTCCTCAAAACTTGTAATTAAAGTAGTAATTTTTTTTCATTACATGGGCCGTATATCCCGTGCAGGGAGCACGTATATCTTCCTGGGAGGAACAAGGATTTATTCCTTCAGCAGCTTGGCTGTAAATAAATATAAGGCTACATATAACATTTCAGAAAGCAAGCAGAATCCAATTTAGTTAGTGAGAAGTAAAATAGATAAATAGGGAAGACCATTATCTCTTTGGCAATGTATAGGTATAATTTTAAGTTAATGAAAGGTAGTGAGGATGAGGACAGAAGCTACGCAAAACCAGGCACTTTCGGACCACAGAATGAAAATATCTGGTGGAAAAGATTAATGCAAAATATCTAAGCTAATCCAACATTTACTAGGAAAATTCAGGTCAAACCTGGGATTAGTGCTTTGTGTTCTCTACTGATAACCTTGATGTTTCCGTACTTATCTTTCCCACTCTCATACAGTTACTTAAGACCCATATTCTTTATGTAAAGAAACCCCAAACCATGCCTCATACAGTTCGTATCTCTTCTGTTAGCAGAAACAGAACAGTGCTAGCCTGGTGCCTTGAAAACCTTCAGCTGAGTATCAGAGATGGCACTGAGCAGCTGTTTCTCTGGGCAAAACTCATCTGTGCATCTGTGAGCAGTTGGGCTTTTTTTTATTTGATATCTGAGTGGCAGCAGCAAAGTGAGGGTGAAGGAAGAGGGAAGATTACATAAAAAAATCCCTCAGATTTTTTTTTTGCCAGATATTTTTAACTCTCTGAAGCACCTGGTAAAGTGTGTGGTTATTTTTTATACCATTACAGAAATGTTTTTTTGCTAACGTTAACAAGATCTTAATATCAATTCTGTTGAATTGTTTTCGCAAATCTTTTCTTTGTAGCAAATTTTTGGTTTGTAACAAATGCTTTTTCACAGGATCATATGTCTTTGCTGCTTTGATGAAAACCTATTCATGTTTTGCTAAGACATAAAACTTTAAAAAATCAAAATTAATTCATAGGCAAAGAAAAAGTTATGAAATTGTGCTTTGAGACAGAAAACAGAGGCACAGAGCAAATAATATTTCAGAATTTATTTGCCCAAAAATAAATGGCAGCATATGTAATTTTATGTTAATTTAAATTATTTGCAAATTTAAGTCAAACTCAGCAGTTAGAGCCTCATGAAACAAATAGAAAATAATTGAGGAGATGACAGTATCTTGTTTCAACAGAAGTGAGGCCTTTCAGCCTGTCCTCATTCACTTCAGCATCAAAATGTTCCTATGTTGTCTAGCAGAACAAAGATAATTTTTAAGCTCTTCCCTCCCCCAAATCCCGAATTCTGTCACTCTCAAAGTAAGGTTACCTCGGAGGGCAATTCAATGTTTCCTTATGACTGGCATGTAAAATTCCAGAGTCTCAATATTCTGGCACTTCTGAGGTAAGGCTATGAGCAAGACTTGTATGTAAATTAAGTAAAGACCCCTCTGAGCAAAGCACTTCTAAGCCAGGCTAAAATGCCGTTTTAAATGTTTCAAACCAAGTGGTTTCCAGTGTGGAGCCATAGTAGGAAGTGTACTTCCTATTTTAACAACCGGAGAAAGACATTTTCAAAGGCAAAAAGAACAGAAAGAGGAGAAGCTGGCTTAAAAAGAACTATTTAGTGTAATGAGAGGGAAAGCACAATACTGCCAAGGCAGCTTGCCTGTTCTACAGTGCGGGCAGAGGAATTAATTTTATCTTAATATGTTAAAGAAGAATTATTGGTCCATTGATACAGTACAGGACGGTTCTACTGAAAAAAAAAAAAAGAAAGGAAAAAAATAACACCTTTATGAAGGAAGAAAAAGGGAAGCCAAGGAGTTGTTAACTGATTAGTTTGTCATTAATCCCTGAAAAGAAAAATCAGGAAAAGTTACTGAGCAGGTAAGCTGTTGATTCATATTTAGAAGGTAACAAGAAGATGAGCAGCAGTCCTCAGATAATGTCAAGAATAAATTATATAAAAGCCATCTGATTTTCTCATGTGAGAGAGTATCATCTTTACTGGATATGGGAGAAATAGTAGTTGACATAATTCTTGGCTTCAGCAGGGGTTTTTACAGAGTCTTTTGTGACACTCATTTGCAAACTACTGAAGCCTGGTGCTCATGAAACTCTTACAAGGTGTAATATTGTACAATATTGTGCTGAAAAAGAAGAGGCGCAGAATAGATGTAAAGCCTGTTACCCTGCAATGCTGTGTAGTACATGACTTTGCACGGAGGTCACCTGGAGTTTGGTAATATACAGTTACTGACAGGGCATGACAATCTATGGCATGTGTAATATGACATTCTAAGTACACTTACACATTACACAAACCTGTCAGATATGCTGCAGGAATGTTGAAGGGCAGGAGTCAAACCCAAATGGCCATGATAAACTACAAAAATGGTCTGGAATGAAGTTGGGATGACCACAGTTAGGCAGAAAAAATCAACTGCAAGTGTGTAGGATGGGGAAAAAGAAGTGGCTGCTTTCTGGAAAAAGATCTGAGGGTGGGGGAGTTACAGTGACACAAAAACTGAGTATGAGCCAATAATGTTGTACTGCTGCAAACAGGCAACATACTGGGGTGTAGGAGGAGGATAGCTGTGTGGAAGATACCTGGAGAAATCCTCCTTCTGTTGCTGGCACACAGAAGACCTCAGCTGTAGTATTTTGCCTAGTTTGAGGCAGTCCCCTTCTAGGAGGAGTTGGAAAAGCTGACAGAAGAAATTTTGGGAGAGAGCAGCAAGAGCAGCTGAAAAACAAGGTGTGCAGGAATTCAGCCAAGGAGCTGCTGGTGCTCAGTCTGGCAGAGACAAGACTGAGAGAGTGTGTGTTTGTCCCTTCAGTTATGTTGCATCAGAGGTGGTGGCAGCCAGGAAAGGAGTAGTCTGGTCTCTCTGTCCACAGCAAGTAGATCAAGGAGAAGAGACTCTAACCTGCAGTAAAGGAGCTTCAGACATGAAGGAGAACTTTCTAATCATGAGGAGAGTGAGATACCAGAGGAGACTGCCTGGGAGCAGGCAGGGGCCTGTGCCATCTCTCCTGGAAGCTTTCCAGGGTGGGTTAAAGTGGCTGCATGAGTTTGGTCTCCCAACAGAGAAGGTAGAGGAGAGGCTGGGTGATCTTGCAAGCTCCTTTCCTGCCTGTTTCCTGTGTTGCTCTGGCCCTTGCCCTGGCGAAGCAGGGTTTGTACTTCCCTGAAGAGCTCTCACCTGCTTAACTCAACAGCAAGACAGCTCACCACAAGCATCACCCACCTGGTGCTGTTGGGGGCATTACAGCACCAGATTTTGGGCACCATTTTAATATCATTGTAGGCATTACCTGCTCCTATTAAACTAACAAGGTCTCAGAGCATCTTTTGTGTTGCTGCAGAGCAGCTTTACATCAGACTAGGCTCTGACCTTTTGCATCCAGTCAAGCTGCCAGGCTATGAGCTAGGTGTACTTTCATGCCTGTGGTCCTTGTGATGCTTTGTGTCTGTCAGGATTAGGACTCCAATTCCTGCTAATGTTTCAAGTTTGCAACTTGTGAGGCTTCTTTTGGGTGCATGTTTCCAGGCAGTTCTTTAAAAGAGCCCTAGTTACTATGTAACCTTATTTCACATAATGAGGTGTATCTTTCTTATGTTTTACTTTGTAAATATCCCTTGCTATATCTGAGAACAGCTGTGGGCTCAGAAATCTTCTGTCTTCCTGAAATGTTACAGTAGAACAGCTCTGTGAGAGTTTGGCTGCACCTGGAGTAACTCGCACATTGTCGCTAAACCACTGTACAACAATCTACTGTAATCTGAGCAAATATCACTCAGTGTTTCAAAGGGGTTTGTATGGTATAGAGTGGTCACGTTTTAACTGATAATTTCCAAAAGTTTGTCATCCAATAAAAGCTGGTCACAACTCAGCAAAACTGAATAGGTTTAAGTAAAATTATTAGCAATGCTTACATGCTTTAAACAAGAAAAGGGATGGATTCTAAGGGTATAAGGTGGTAAATGACATAAAACTTCCTGCAAGGAACTTGTGACGGCATTTTAATTCAGATCTGTGTTGACAAAAAAAAGGTTTAGTTCACTTGGCATTTTTTATCCGCCTTCAACTTTTGTATCTCCTATTACCTCTGCCGTGCTATTGTGAATCTGAAGAAAAGTTTTATAACATGCGTAGAATTGGATAAGCAATGCACTGACACTTATAAGAACTGTATAGCAAAATCATTCCAGAGGCAATCCAGGTGGTAATTATGTAGTCAAAAATCACTCCACCCAAATTAAAATGAATCTTCCTCTGTGAGGCAACTTATGAGTGAAGAAGGCTCCATTAGTTCATTGTGTTTCATAACCTACAGGTAACAGAAATTTTCAGAAGGAAATTTGAACTTTGTTGCAAAGAATTTGGAAATAGTTATTTTTACTCTATTTGCAGGAGATACAGTAGTGTTAGGGAAAAAGATGTGCTCAAGAAGGGATGTCACATAAAAACGGTCTTTTTTCCCCAGATTCCTTAGTACCAAATGAGTGGCTTTTTATTTCATTTCAAATCCTACGTTTTTAGGATGGCCCATAGTGTTGGCAAGAGACCCATCCTGCACATCTCTCCTAATCCTGTAAGGCAAGAGGTGATTCAAAGCTTGATTTTATTCACTTGGCCAGCCTGCTTGCCTCCCTGATTTCTCTTGGTCTTTATAATTTTATTACCTTATGTGAACTGACTTACACACTGCAAATTTTTATGCCTTAAAATGACTTTTGTTGCAGCCAGTTGCTCAAAAACTTTGTTGAATGAACCCATGTCTTTAGAAATGGTCTACTTTGCCAAGGGCCACACAAGTTAACAAACTCATGGGTAGTCTTCAGCTCTGGGATGCTCTGTAATTTTGTTTGGAAATGTTGCTCTACCTTCCTTGTCATTACTTTTACAACTTTTTCTTGAAACAGATTACCCTGAGGGAATTATGCAGTGTTCTACATTTTGCTGTAACCTGGCAGATCTTCCTTCTCGCTATACTGTTCCCCAGGGAAATCAAGAATGTTAATGTTGTTAGGTTTAGAATATCATTATGACTATATTTTGTACAGATGGCAAGTATGACTACTACTGTAGTAATGCTTATGATAACTGATGACTTTTATATATATATATATGGGTTTTTTTCAAATGTGTGTAAGAGTATATACACAGAAGGAGAGAGGTAGAAAAAGCCTTGTTCTGCATATTCACTTTGGTTTAGTTTTCTGATTAATTTCCTGTGGGTAGGACAGAGACTTCTAATAGATGATTTTTATTTTCTAGGTTTTTTGTTGTTAGTTTGTTTTTCTGGGGAGTCGTTTATTTGTTGGCTGGATTGGGGGGGTGGGGGATGTTTAGCATGGGTCTTTATTTTTTTCATTTAAAGAAACGTGAGTTTTCTCTGGAAGTCAGGCAGCCTGAGGTAGAAATATGTTGTATATGGATTTGCTACCTAAGGATTTCCCTGCATATCAGGAGAAGAGTGGGCCACACAGGCTTCAGAACAGATTTGTCCTGTGTTATGCTAGTCCCAGCAGTGCTATTTCCAACCTGTTAGAGGAGAAACAGGCATTTGCTTTAATTAAATACTATACCTAAATAATATTCAGCATACTGAAATATTTGTGAATAACACAAAGTTTACCACCTGCTGGAAATGGTTTTTCCGAATTCTGATTTTAAAATGTAATACTTTTAGTGAGGGCAGTTATGTGAGGATGTTTTTGTACTTTTGGGGAGTAAATTGTTTTTACTGTGAAATTTACATCCATGTTTTGGCATTTAGATGTTGTTTGCATCTGGATGTAAAACTTGAAACAGTGGATTAAATTCATAGCATATTTCAGAGATACTTTCACAACGACAACTTCATTTCCAGCGCAATCTAAAAGCCTTCCTATAATTATATGATGTCCTGAAAGTAAGCTGTCTCCAGAAGACTTTAGAGAATTAAATAACTGAAGCAATATACAGTACGAAAAATAGTGCTGCAAAGACATTGTACCGCACTTGAACAAAGGCACCCAGATTAATTAAAAGATCAAAGATAGAGGAAATGGAGGAATGTACTTTTTAAGGGATCTGAAATGAGACAGAGAACAAGTGAAATGGAAGACTTTTTTTAAAAGAAGGAAAATCTTTGAGTAATAGATAAGAGTGGGTGGCAAAAAGTGTCAGGCTCCCAAAAGGTAGAGCTGCCCAGGAAACCAAAGTAGCCCCAGAGGTGGCTAGAATTGAGCAAAGCCAGGGACAGAGTGCCAGGGCTGGCTCCTGACAGAAGTGCCTTGGACAGTCACTGAGGACTGCAGGAGGGAACAGCCAGTTTTATTTTCTGTGCTTCTGCCCAAGTCCTGGACAGGTGGCCTGTGGGCAAGACAAGGGGACGCGAAGCAGCACCATTTCAGGTTGAGATGCCTTCTCAGAAATAAGGTTGCACTTCACCCCTTCATCCCCGAGGGAGAGCAGCAGGCTCCAGCTCTCCCCATTTTGGGTCTGATTTGGCCCTCTGTTTTCTCAGCCCAAGGTCACAACACTGATGGTATCAGCCTGAATCAGGGCTGCCCTGTACTGTCAGCAGCTCCTTGCAAGGTCTTTGCTGAGTGTGATGGCATGTTCCTTCTGGGTAGTGGTCAATGGGACCCCCAGAATGACACTGCCAACTTCACATTTTAAACATGTCATTTGGAACTGAGCTGGTTAACGGGGCGTGTCATTAACAAAAGGAGCAGAGCATCTCTGGGAAACAGGGATACTTGCCACTATGGTCAATGATTTACTAGTTTCTTTTTCCTTGTAAAAACTGCAGGTCAAGATTATTATACCATCAGCATGAAGTACATTAGTATGAAACCATGTCTGCATTCAGAGCAAATTACAGCATGTCAGTGGTGCTACATGGTCTGTTACAATGTGACATTGCGTATGGTGTAACTCTACTGAGGAAAAATTACTCTTCGGGAATGAAAAATGATTAATAAGCTCCCACGCAAGTCTCTTAATAAAACATACATAATAACTGGCAGGGACTTTGTTTTACTTTCTTTTTCTTCGCATTTTCCCTCTGATTGTGGGGAGGGGGTCTGCCCCTCTTAGCTTTGAAAGTGGGTGACTTTCATAGGGAGATGTGTACAACAGACAAATCATCACCTTCATTGTTGTTTCTTCTGGTGCTGTTTCCTAAGATGTGTTGCAGTGAGTTTTCTATTTCTCATGATTCCAGGTAAACCTGCTGAGAGAATCCGTGGTGACTGGATTCTACCTCTGTTCTTACCTTTGCTACAATGTGTGTAGTATTATTAATAATAATATTAATATTGAATATGAGAATGTTTATTTTTACTCTCTCCAACACTATATATTGCAAGCTCCAGAACTGGTAGATACATAACTGAATTTTAAAGAGGTTACATATTTTCTATTATCTTTGATAATTCATTAGCAATTATAAAAGCAGGAAAGGAGAAATTTTGTTTTGCTTAAAACCTTGGAAGGAAAAATGAGAGCTAGAGAGAGCTAAGAATGACTAATTACAGAAGTGGAATACAGCAGGGGGAAATTTATGCTCACTTTTCTTTTAATAACTTCAAAATTTCTTGAATTGTATATGTAGAAGTGACGTTTTAATCTTTCCCAACAAGGAAAAGAAAACCACTGTTTTGTGAGTCATGTAACAGTGCGCCCCTGAATTAGCTGTTTGCAGAGGTGCTGGATGCATAGCCGCAGTGCCGTCCACTGAAGCTATGCCGGTTTTTTGCAAATGTTTACTCTTTCGTTGAGGCCCGAGGCTGCTAATGCTTCACAACTCAGCCCAGACAAACTGCCAGGCTTCAAATTCCTCTAAATAAGTTCTCAATAATCTACCAGTTCATCTTTATGAGAGGTAATAAAATTCCTTCTATCGTCTTAAAGTTTCTCTGCTGGGTTGCATGGAACTGGGGAGCTTCCAATTTGCCCTCCATGGGGCTGAATTAGAGAACACCCAAAGGAGAGCAACAAAGATAGTGATGGGCTTTGAGGGGATGGTGTATGAGGAGCGGCTGAGGGCACTTGTTCTGTTGAGCCTAGAGAAGACAGAGGGGAAACTTCATTGCAGTTACAACTTCCTCATGAGGGGAAGAGGAGGGGCAGACACCGATCTCTTCTCTGTGGTGACCAGTGACAGGACCCAAGGGAATGGCCTCAAGTTGTGTTGGGGGAGGATTAGTTTAGGTTTTAGAAAAAGCTTCTTCTCCCAGAGGGTGTTTGGGCACAGGAACAGGCTCTCCAGAGTCTACCAGTGTTACCATTGCTGCTTTTTAGGAGTATTACTCTTTCTGTTCTGCAGCTACCTGACATCTGTGCATGGAGTGGCGCATCCATGGGCGGTGACCTCTGGCCTTTGATCTGGAGTTGTAGCAGTCCATCTGCCCAGCTGGTCCTCTCCCAGCTGGTCCTGTGGCATGTGCTTCACCGCACTGCGCACCAGTCTCCCTGCAAACAGCCCTATTTCTCCTGCTGGTGCTGGGCTGCTGTGCAGCTCCTGGGAATTTGCAGTGGAGACATCCAGCTTTAAAAGTGTTGATTCCTTCCTACTTGCCTTGCCTTTGCACTAAGCTATTTTTAGTGCTGAATATCCAGGTGAAGATTATGCATGCATAGATTTCTGTTTGAGGTTGAATTGCTTTATTCTGATGTAGTGTAGTTTGGCTCCTCTTTTGAAGGCAGTATGTTGGATAGTAAAACACCTGCTTCTGTTTACACATGATGTTGCTAGCCAAAGGATTAAAATGCATTTGCATAGGCCAGGTCTTAGAATATGGAGGAGTCCCCTGCTGTGTTACATGCCTCCTGCCACTGAAAGTGAACAGACCCTCTCTGTTTTTTCTCAGACTGATGAATCCCCCCTCTTCTTTTTTCCTCAATTCGCACCGTGTGATGCCACATATCTCATGCCCTAGGGTGGGTAAACTAATACACTACTTTGCTTTTCCCTGTCCTTTCTCATGAGACGCTGTTCATCCCAGGATGTCACTCCATCATTCTGCTGGGACAATGCTGAAGTCCCCTCAGACAAAATCCAGTCTTGAAGGGGGACCTCATCTCTCAGCAGATGGAAGGAGATACAGGAGGTACGTTTTGCCCCTTGCAATCTGCATAGTCATGCAGTGTGAATTTTTGAGTGCCTGTAAGAGCACTTAATTTTTGCCATTTTCCCAGATTACCTTTAGCCTTCAGCAAGTCATGGTAATTTATTGACAGAGGCTCAAGTCTTTTTCTTCTCTTCCAAGGAATAACGGTGTGACAATGTAGAAGGTACATGCTGCTCAGTATTTCTGCTGCCAGCAGTGAGCAAGAAGTTTCAGATTCTGTATAAAGCTTTCTGTTTTGTCAGGACTGCTATCGTCCTGACAAATTCTTTGCAAGAATTATAGAGGCACGCCACACTCCAGAAATTCATCCTTAGGAGTCTCAATCTCCTCATGTACTCAGAGTAGAGAAGTTGCTGGAGGTCTCCACAGAGCACCTTATAGCTCAGAACAAAGCTGAGAACTACTGGAGTTAAATCACTCCATGATATGTCTTTAAAGGCTGAGACTATTTTTGCGTTCAGGAGTAAGTTAAGCCGAGCACCCCAGTTACCTGTCCAAAGGCCGGGAGCAAGAGAGCGATTCCTGGGCTTGTTCGTATTTAAATGTGTTTTTTACAGAAGCGTCTCCAACTTCTTAAGTGGCTTAATAGACTTGTCAATATTCAAATTAGCTAGTTGATTAGTTCTATCAGGTCTGAAGGAAGTTACAACAACCCCTTGCAAAAACATCACTTCCATGGCTGGCGGAATTTTTTTTTTCCTTTACTAAAACCTCAAGCTGTGCTAACCCATTACACTGCTTCAGGGTCTGGGGAATGAGATGGTGACTGTTTCCTACTCATTTTCATTGTGTTCATACCTGTAACTCTGATGCCATGCAGATAATGGTTTTTTCCTTAGAAGTCCTCATAGGTAATTACAAAGCACATGGATTTAGTAAAGTTTGTAATAATGGCAAATAAGCAATAGTAATTATTTGTCTAGTCTGTCATTTTAAAAAAAGGTGTTTTCTTTCGTTATCATCATGACCATGTATGTTGAATGTAAAATAATTCTATATAACTTGCATTTGCCACAACTAATATGGTAAAATTAAGTAAAGAGGCTTTCTTGGGTAGTCATTCAAGGTAAAACAAGTGATGCCCAGGCACTGCACCACACGAGTCTCAGCCTGGTTTTCCTTCTATTGGTTTAAACCATAGAGCTTTAAGGTCAAGCAGGTCTCTAAAACAAATTTGATTCATTGTGTTAAAATCAAATCTGTCTACGTCAGACATTTTAATTGTGCTTGTACAGATACTTCTGCCCAGAGAGATAAAATATTAAACACATAATGAATAATGCAGCTGTCTCGCCATACTGTGATCTTTATGTGAATAAAGAAGCCATAAATTGCCCAAGTATTGAACTGGCACAACATTTGCCAGTTTAATTTGCCAGTGATTTCTGCAGTGACAGCTTATGCAGGGGCAAGTTGGATGATGTAATGTTGAATATTGCATGTTTTTTAGAGAAGAAATGGTGCTTTTCCATCTCCCAGTGCAGGAACAGAGCTGTGCACTTGTCTGTTCCCTGACAGCTAACACAGTTGTGTGGACAGCCAAGGCTTAATGTAGCTCTGCACGTCATTGTGGAGAGAAGTCAATAGACGGAGACTCCCATGTGAAATTACATCTTGATCCATGGAAATAAAATGGAAAATACCCTAGGTAAAGAGCTTTTCAGTAGTGACCTTTGGTTTCTACACTTTTGCTTTGGAGGTGCATTTCACTTCTTTCTCTTGCCACACAATGTCACTATCTCTAGCTGAGTCTGCTGGTTTTTCTGTTGAGCTTCAGCCACCCCTACCATTCCCTCCTTGCCTTTCCTCCTTCCTATCACTAGTATAACCTAGCCTGCTGGCTGCAGTATGACCACTAGAAAATGTTGCTTCTTTCCTTCAATTCTTTTGCCTATGGATGTATTTTTTCTTTCATTTTTAGGTAAAAATAGATGTTTGCAAAATTTTTCTGAAAACATCTCTGCTGCTGGTGTTGCAGTTACACAGAGGTCATGTCCTTTAATCTTCAGGATTAAGGTGGAATTTTCATTCCCATTTGCCTTGCTGAGAACTGAGCCCTAGCACTGAACATTTCTTCTTTAAAGAAAAAACTTTAAAAAGGGAGAATTTCACTTTTAAAATTAATCACCATGGCAACCTTTACAGTGAGTTTCCAAACATAGGAAGTTGCCTTTAAGAAGCATCCTCAGCTGAGAGAAAGGTGAGTTTTTACAGCTTCTAGCAATGTTCCCATAGAATATAAGATTTTACAAGACTCAGTTAGAGGGACTTTTATATGGAGAAAGGAAGTTAAATGATCCTGGCGATTTTAATTTTTTTTTAATAAGGATACTGCATGCTAACTAATCTCATCATAATGCTGGCTTAAAATAGACTTGGAGAACTAGATAGAGCCTGGTGGTAACACTTGTGATATCACTAGATTTCATCTAAGTAGATATTTAGCTAACAATTTGCCAACATTTCTCTCATACTTAAGATCTTATTTTTCCTTTTTCTACTTCTGGACTGCCTTTTTATGAAGATTCAGCATCTTAGTGGAAAATATTTTTAAAATCAGAAAGGAAAGTGAGGTAACAGAAAAGAGGGGGAGAAGACAATTTGTTTATGCGTTAAAAGAAGAAAATCCTTCACACATTACAGTTCAGTGCAATGTAACTTTATCAATCATCTCTGTGTTCCTCTTATTTCTCTCAGTACTCAGCTGGATTATTTTATATCCTATTTTTGGTATGTATTAGATCCAAGAAATATGTAATTTCTTTTCCAATTGAATTACCCCAGTGAACATATTGTACATAAGATGAAATGTTGATATTTTCCCTGAAATGGTAACTCTGCTGTGTCATTCTGAAATAATCAAAATAACAGTATTTCAGAATTAATCTTTCTATGTCCAAAGTAGTTGTGAGACTGGGAGAAGGAGTTTACAGACTGAGGACTTCAGTCTCTGGTCAGATTTCAGAGCATGGTGAGAGGCTGCTGGACTGGCAAGAGAAGGTCACTTATAATCTAACTGCAAAAATACCATGGAAAACTAAAAAAACCGTCCAGTTGGTTCTGCCAAGGTTGAATATAATGATCCAAAAGTGTACCAGAGTGTGTGGGAGTGTACCCACACTGCATGTAGGAAGCAGGAGGGCAGGTCAGAAAAGGACTTTCTTTTCTCCTTTCATGCAGCCTGTAATTGTGAGATCTTGAGCTGCCCACAGGAGGCTGTCTGAGCCACACTGCTGGACTCTGGAGTGGGCATGGTGGGCTTCATCCATGAGCTCACCACCCGGGTTTATTTATTTAGCTGTATGGCCACAGTTGTATTTCACTGGTCTTGTCCCCTGCTTGAAAAAAAGCAAGATGGTTCTGCTGGGATCAGGGCTATCTGAGGCTGTAAACACTCCGGTACTTCCCCATGCACTGCATATCTGAAAGAAACAAATTGTAAAGCACCTTTAAGCAGGCAAAAGTTTAAAAAGACTTTTAAAAATTTATTATACTGATGTAGCAAGTCATTTAAAGGTGACAGTCTTAAATTCAATACCTGAGTAGCTCAATTAAAAGTAAGCGCAGTTAAAAATAAGCTCAATTACTGCATTACTCATGTTATGTAATATCTTTAGAAAAGTTTAACTTTCAGAGCCAAGTCAGCAATAAAGTTATTAACACTTATCTGAAGTGCATGCTCTTTTGAGGTATTTCTGCCATCACACAGTGGTATTTTTATTTCATGTGAAATGTGGGAAAGTAAAAGATTGCCTTGTGTGCTTTTGTAATGGAGCATAGGATCAGTGTGATCTGAAGGGTTGTTTCTTCTTATGTGTACGGGGTCCTGTCAAGAATCTTATATTCAATTCCAAAACCAGCTGAATCTTAACAAAGTCTTAGGTCAGCAAGCAGTTCAGCAAGGAGTACATTTACAAAATACCACTGAGGCATGGGATGGTGTCTGCAAGAAAGCTGATAGTGGGTCATTGCCAAGTGACTGCAAGTTGAACAAGAATCTTTCAAAAAAGAAGTGACTGTTGTGAATTACTGTGGCCAAGTTTCTGAAAAATTGTCTGGACCATATGCAGGTTGGCAGATGTTCTCTTTCCCCAATCCTTCTGATAGAGGGATTATAGCTGGGGCACAATCTTTCTCATACCATCCATCAGCACATTGTAAAACCTAGGGCATAGTCTTTTTTACTGAGAAAGTTGTGTTGTCCTGCTTTTACAGACGATACATTCATTTCTATTGCAAGGATGAACAGTAGATTTTGTGCATCATAAATAACAATTGCAGTTTTAGAATTAAGGAGATGAGATGAAATGAGCTGTGCCCTGGCACAACAAGAGAGGAAAAAAAGAATTTTGATACATTTATAGAATTTTGCACTTGTGAAAATGAGAAAGAAAGCAGAGAGGGTTTTATCACTTTGCATGAATTAAGAACATATATGGTCTTTGTATTCACTGAATGTGAATTTAGAGTTAACGAAAATTATCACTGAATTCTAAATTGCAGATATTCAGAGACTGAGGTAACTGCTTTGGGATATTCTGTTTTGATTGAAGATAATATAGAAAATATTTTGACATATACCATTAAATTCCAAGAAGGAAAAAACAGTTATGGAACTGATAGGAACACCAAATATCTCAAGCATATTTGGACAGCAATTTTTAGGACTTCTAAATTTTTATGAATCATCTTTGTATTTGTATATGTTTTAGTTCTGATATATTTATCTATAAAATGGATTGTTCACTGGAAGACTTGAAGGAAAAATAAAGAAAGGCTCAGTATTGTCAATGGTGACACTGTTTTTATCTTGACTGGCTTATATTTACTTTTTAAAGTTCCCATAACGGGAAACTGCATTTTGAGAGGAATAAGTTTTCATAGTTGCAAAGGCAGAAGCAAACCCAAAACCCGGCAGTTTTTGAAAAAGAGAATGTATCACAATCAGTTCCTTGCCATGGCTTGATCACTGAAGGTGTTATTGTCAGAAGGCATGAAATGAAGACTATGCCCAGCTTTCAGCAAGGAGAGGTGCCACAGAAGGAGGGGGAAAACATTATGAACATAATCTGGAATTAGAGAACATGCTCTCTAACAGATTATATTCTTATCTGATATTAATTTTCTCACACTTTCATCCACTTCAGTTCCAACTCATCTACATATTTCACTTCTAGATACACAGTATGCTTTATTGATTGAAGCATTAAAATCATATATGGAAATTCATTCCCAGATTTCTGTTCATGTAATTGTAATTATAACTGCTGTGATTCATCAAAAGCCTTTTAGCTGGCTCATATTGCTTTGTAAATGAAGAAAAATATTTCTGGTTGGTGGATAACTACTCGCAGAAATTTAACAAGAATATTATTTCTAAACCCAGACTTTTCAGGATTTAGAATTGTGTTCATAAAGGATTAGAAGGGAAAGATGAGTCCAGTGGGACCCATGGTTTTCAGTGCCATTTTGATTCAGTAGATCAGATATAATGTGAAGAGGTACTCTTGGCTCTATCTTTCAGGGAGTATATAAAACAGCTTTATGGAGTTATGCCTAACCAGACTTCTCCCCTGGGAAGGAATGAGACAGGTGGATTGTTTGGTTATTTTTATGTTGTTGGGACTTGGGTGTCGGGTCTTTTTAACAAAAGAAAATTTTGCATGTGGAAGGCTTGATGTTATATTTGTTTGGGGTTTTTTTTCACTGACTAGCCTGCCCACCAGTTTTTTTAATTTTAATTGCCCTCTTAGTAGACTATTCTCTTGGTTTCTCAATAGACTGCTGTCCATGTATTTGAGTTTTCTTTTTGTGGATGTTGTATCATCATAGGAGCAGAGTACACAACCACTTTAATTGTTCAGATATTGTGTATTGCTCAAAGACAGACCCAGTTAATGACATGCTAAGATCTTCTCGGAATCGTTTCAGGATTTTATAGGCAGTTTTGGTGATGAAATGTCAGTTTAGGATTTGTTCATGAAGATTGTGTTCTACACATCTTTTGATGAATCTACTTGACTGTGGACAATATTTGTGAAGAGAAACTGACAATCTTCCTGAACTGTCTGTTGCTTCGAATCCTCAAAACCACTATGACATTCAGAACAAATTCAGCATTATTTTCAGACTGAAATGTTCCTTTAAATATAACTTTCCATATACTTGCAATACTTGTAAGTGTAACTTGGAGATATTTACAATATTTTTTACATATGCAGTGAGATTTTAAAAAATATTCCTTTTTACTTTCTCTCAGTGGTTTTTAAAATGAATGAAGAGTAATGGGACATTGAGTCTCAGGGATATGAGTGAAGAAAGGAAAAGTTTTATGCAAAAATATTCATGAATGCCCTTTCACTGAGAAGATGTCAATCATAGGAGCTAAATTTAGGCATAAGTTTCTTTTATAGGTTCTTTCTATAATCAAGCTGGTTTAGGTGGATTCGGGAAATTTGTGTCTCTTCCATGCCTCCTCTTAAAAAGTAGGAACATCGAATTAATATCCAGTGTATTATGTAGTGCATGAAACATACCTGAAAGTCTGTCTTGCATACTTTGCATGCTTTTCTGAATTTCTAACCTGTCAGAGAATTATTTATGAAAGAGCAGTAAGCCTTGCCTTTGCATAAGGCTGTTATTCAGTAAAGGAGTTAAGAGCATGCACTGTCTTTGACAAAAGTGGATCTTTTAGAGACCTTACATCCTACGATGCAGCTACTGCATTTTTATAGTTTTCTACCATTTCTTTTCATTCTGCTATATAGAGCTCAAGAAATTCAAATGGTATCTATGTGTAGAGAACTTCTTTCCATCTCTATGGAATCTGCCAAATTCAAACAATCATTGTGTAATTACTGACTGTTGTCTTTCAGAATTTATTAGTCTTCAATCAAAAATACAGTCTAGCTCAGAAGAATAAGCAAGATCTGTGCTTTGTTCTATCCAAATAAGCATAGCCTGAGAACAATCAACTGGATGCCTATGAGGAATATATATATAAACATGGTGGGGTTACATATTCTTTTCAATGGTATTTTGTTGCAGTTAATGGTCTGAAGTCTTGCCAGAGAGATGAGGTGGCAGATGAACACAGATTTTCATTGGCATCTGCTGCACACTACATCTGCCATCTCTTCTGGGGATCGCCTTCACTTTATGACCGTTTAGAAAGCTTGGCACCATAGGCTTTACTACAACCAAAATAGTTACTTGCCAAAAGAGAGTGTGCTGAAAACTAATGATGCACAAAAGAAAGACATGTAGTACACATGCCTCAATATTTCTGGTGACAGTGGCCCTTTTTAATATATCTGCCATGGAAGAGCTTGATCCAGACATAGGTGTTGCACCAAGCAGGGCTGTGAAAACTGGTGCTTCTTCCTTACAGAGCAAAGCCTATCCAGGGTCCCATGGAACTTGCCACAGCACATCCTTCCAGCCCATATGAGAGCCTTCCCCAGGAGGGGTGGGGGGCTTCTGGGCCTCCTCCCAGTGGGGATCCAGCATTAGATCCTAGACACATGAGATGCTAAAGCCTGGGACGTGCCCAGAATGGACAGTTGTTTTAGAGGGCAAAAACCCTCCCAAACATTGGACTTGACCCAATGCATGTGACCTGTTTACTCAGATGTGCATCTGTCCAGATGCATATCTACTTTAAAAACATTTTAATAAAGTTTATACTTTGCTGCAACACAGTGTATAAGATAATTTTTCCTGGTTGGGGGAGGGAGAAGTGGAAGTAAATTTCATTGTCTTAAGCTGTGACCCTGAAGACATAGGCTGTGTAATTTCAATGATAATATATCATCAAAGTAAAAGTCAGTTGATGTTTGATAAAGCCAACTGTGAGCATGGAGCATTTAGGCACCAAGCCTGTAAAAGGCCCCGTAGCCAGGCTGGGTGAAGGCAGGGGAGTGCACTCCACCTGCTGCTTGCGGCTGCCCCAGAGACAGTCACCGGGGCCTGGCGCTGGAACAGCAAGAGGGCACTGAGACCAGTCCCCTGAAATGGTATGCAAAAAGAGAAAGTTAAATTAAGCCTAGTTGCTGTGCTGAAAATCGTTACTATCTGTGCCATGGAGCAGACACATTCAGATGTATCCCGAGATACCTTCTTTTCCCATCTGTGAAGTCTCCTGAGGTTTTTTTCCTGTTTCACAGATGATGGCTCGGATTGATTGCACTGTTCTGCATTATGGAGAATATCCGATTAAATCAGATAAAATGAGACTTGTGGTATTTGCAATGTAGCAGTTGACATTCAGGCAGCAAATTAAAATGAGAGGAAAAAGAGAATTCTCTGCTTTTAAATCTACCTACACTTAGAATACATCTGCATGGTTAGTGCTGCTTTTCATTCCTCAACTGGTAAAAATCATCTGGGACTTGACTGGTGCTTTGTTTCACAGAGCACTGTGGTTTGCCCCAAAGTTTGTACCAGGTGTCACTGCTGTGTGTACAGTTACCTTTTACTGTACAGGTAAAAAGCTCAAAATCAGTGCAAACAGGTTTAATGAGAATGCTCTTGATTTTGAAGATCAGAATAATAGCTACTTGCAAAGAAAGAAAATTATTTGGAGTGCAGTGCTTACCACAGGTGAAAGTAAGTTTTAAATCATGTCAGTGTTGAGTCTATTTTCAGCTAGTAAATGCTGTGCATATATAATAAAATGAATAAGACACAATTTACTGCATAGTTTCCAAATCAATAAGAGGCACTTAAGGAGACAGATTCAATGTTCAAATTTTTTTTTCCAGGAAAAACTGCCTAAGAGAAAGAAGTGTTGACATGATGTTATTTGTTGTGACAGAAACTGAAATATTAATCTGAAATATTAATTATTAATATTAATAATTGCTCTTTGTATGGTCCTACATTCATTCTAATGCAAGTCTACTCTACTTGAAACAGTGGTCAAAATCCAGACTATCCAATCCACAGAAATTCTAATATTCTTGCTTCCCATCCCCCCCTTTGAATTTATTTTGAGCACATTTCTACATAATGCTTAAAATATTTCTATCAGAATTTGCTTCTGGACAGTTGAAATATTTCATCTTGGTTGGACTTCTTATATTCATTGTATTTTGTTATATTATTTTGATTTGCTTTGCTCTCTGGTTTGAATGTTTCTGGTTTTAATTATTTCTTACTATTTGTATATTAAAGTAACATTAATTGATGATTGGCAATACAGATGGTGTTTCAGTAATTTAAATGATAATTGTTTCTTTGGCTTGCTCAGAGGTAAGTGGTATTCTACTTGGTAATTTGTATTCTATTCAATTTGTTAGATTACATTTTCCAAAGCATCAAGTAGTTACAAACAACAACAAAAAAAAGGCAATATATTCCAGTCCAGATAAGTTCAGAATAATTTTCTAAACAAAACTTTTTACAACAATTACTGACTTTGCTGTTTTCTTTTCTGAAAAAATTGACAATTTTTTTGATAGAAAAACACTTTACTGAAAATGTTTTATCAGCCTCAGTTTTTGATTTCTATTATGTTATCAGATTTCAAGGCATGGTATTTTTCCTTGCTGCAATTTTCATACTTGGGCAAGCAAAGGAGATTTTTAAATGCCTTTTTTTTTTTTTCCAAATTACTCTTCAACATGCATAGGGTTCTAACACTAGTGGAGTCCAATAGGAGCAATAAAGTAAATCAAAATAGGTACTAAACAAACAAAAGAGAACAATAAAAACCACAACAATGAAAATGCAGGCAATCTCAGGAAGAGTTCAGTCAGCTGGGATGGTGACAAATGACACTAGTTTCAGGTTGCTGGGTGAACTGAAGTGAGGTATATTTTGCACAAAATTGTTATGCATTTATTCTGGTAACCTGGTAAATATAACATATATGCACTGTGCAGTGTGTTTGTTTTTTATACAGAGGAACTAAAGAATGAATTGTCAGACAGAAATAAAAGTACAAGACTTAAAAATGAATCAAATTAGGCATCTTGGGTGGAGGGGAATGTTCCATTTATTCACCTGGGCTCATACAACTTGTGTAGGCATCGCAGTGTGTTCAACACCATGGCCCTGCAACATGCCCGTGACAATCACCATTAATTCAACAGCAACCCCAAAGAGCTTTGTATTCACTTAGCTAAC
Organism: Dryoscopus gambensis; assembly: GCA_013389985.1. NCBI lineage: Eukaryota > Metazoa > Chordata > Aves > Passeriformes > Malaconotidae > Dryoscopus > Dryoscopus gambensis. The sequence continues at coordinate 7,745 of WEIT01019973.1, read as the reverse complement.
CTTTTCATACCAAAGGAAGACAAGTGGTTTTTCAGCGTGTCACGTAGACCATTAAAGTAGGACTATTATGACTCTCTCCAAGACATTGTCATGACTTCAGGTTGTTATCTTGCCTCTCAGTGAGCACTATGGGAGTTTTTCAGTTACGCTAAATAATCACTGTTGAATGTTAGCTTGCTGTAATTTGATAAATCACCTTTGGGGCTATAAAAACAACCCTTTGATGGCAGGCCAAAGGTGGGCACGATCTTTTTATTCATTAGGACTTTGACAGACTTGAGTTAACACTGGCTCTGGATGCAGTTTTACCACAGGTAACATAGCCACTTTTGTAGGGAAGAATAAGCTATTGTGGTCTAAAGCACATAAGCAAATGTAAACCTATATTCCCCTGGAATCTGTGGCTCTTTAACAGTTCATTTCTAAATCAGTGCAGATAAAACTGGATAAAACCCAGTGCATCCACAAACCCCTTCTTCCTGGAGTCCTGGTTATAGTTCAGATGTGCCTCTGATCTCACTTCAGAATGCAGATCCTAACTTCACCAGTGACTTGCAGGCTTGGGATGATGCCACTCTCCTCCCCTTAAAGTGAGGTAATGAAAAAAAAGGTAATGCACTGGCAAGTAATACATCTTTGTGAAGATTCGTTTCACTAATAGAAAAGGCTGTACAACGATGCTCGTAGAGAAGTGACAAACATGAGACCTAGAAAGCAACTGATGTGGAAAAAGATGCAACGTAGAAATGAGAAAAATAATGCAGCATTGCTTCATGCAGTCTTTGCTTGACACAGGGACCTCAAACAAATGGGTTAGAAGAGAGATACTTGAGTCACTGAAAAATTGCCCAGAGAGCTGGAAAATATGACAGGGAGGAAGAATCCATCCACAAGTATCTTGGGGCAAATGAAATTACAAGGGAAAGAACAAAACCAGAAACTTCATTGTGTCACTGTATAAATTCTCAGTGAGAGCACAGCCTGAACATCATGGGCATTTCTCATGCTGCTTCTTGAAACTTTCCTAGTGTGCATTTTCATCCTTTGAAAAAGGCAAGGAGCAGAGGAGTGACCAGGGATGATTGGAGATATATAACAGCTTATTAATAAGGAGCAATTGTTTAAACTAGGCCTCCCAAGCTCAGGAATAGAGACAACAGAGTGTGGGGTATGATAGAGCTCTGAGTGGATGGAGAGGGAAAGGGAAGAGGTCATTCATGATCTCTTTCAATACAATACTTTCATGGATAACATGTTTCAGACAGAAAAAAGATCTATTCCTCCACCAACTGTATGTCCAAGCTCTGTGATTTCTCCCCATGAAAAATTATATACGGTAAAAATGGATGTAAATTCAGAAGCCAACTGGACAAAATTTTTGATAGAAAATAAGAAAAAAGTAGCATTTAGGGAACATAATCTGAAACTACTACAGATTTTGGAAATCCTGTGATTTCCAGTATTTGGGAGGAAGCAGGGTGGAAGGAGCAATCATGTAAAATCTCAGAAAATTGAACACATGTAGCTTGTCAAGATGCACAGTATTAGTCTTTCTCTCCAGCCAGGGCAGTTCCTGGGAAGCTCTGTAAGTAGTAGCTTTTCTGTTTGATTACTTGAAGGCTTGCAGCTGGGAGGTGTTTTTGACATCTGATGTAGTCAGAAGAATTTCAACATTTCCAAAGCTATCCTTGAAGCATAATCAGATTTAAAAATGACTTCATAATCATGTGTTATCAATGGCAAGAGACTTGATGCTGTGTTAAAGAGATGATATTTAAACTTTAAACTGAAAAATGATTTAATCTAGGAGAGGAATCTTAATAATGTTATAACATATTTCACCAAGTTAAGGATGGTTTCTGGATGTATTTGTTACCTAAGTAATGCATAGAGTGAGAAAAAAAGAAGGGACATGCCTTTAGACTATGCTTTCAGGCACATGTACAGAGGACAGCAGGAGAATTTTTCTCTCACGCTCCTTCATTTCCACCCAGGATTCAGAGCAAGCAAAAGAGTCCATCATGTCATCGAGCACAGCTGTCTCTCCACTGAGTCTCAAATTAGGCTGGATTTGCATGAGAAAACTTTTACATTGCTTCCCTTTCTGAGATCCCCTTTATCAAGGCTATCTTAAAAAATGTGAAAAAGGTGAAGCTGTCTGCAGAGCATCATTGACTTTAATGGGAAATGTGGCCATTTGCACAAGGTGAGGAAGGGGTACTTAGCTTGTTAAGGTGGACAAATTAGCTCACTTTCTCCTTTCCTGTGTGTAAAAGTTGAAAGGAACTAAATACCTAATTTTCCCATTTATATGCTGCCCCTTAAAGCCTCATTTTCTGCTCTCTGCTCATGCTTCCAAGGTGCTTCCTTATGACCTTGTTTATCTGTGCCTTGATGACTGCAGACTTTCCAGAGCTGCTTTACTTTTTGTGGCCCTATGTGATATAGCAGCTGAGATTTTCTTCCTCACTTCTTTCTCTGTGCTCCCCTGTACTAGGTCTGCTGCGAAAAGGGCCTTGCAGAAAGGGCCTACCTCAATCTGCTCCTAAGGCCTCCGCATGGGGCTGAAACAAAAGAAAAGACACACATAGAAAAGAGAAATAGATGGAGTAATTGGTCTCCAACAAGAGCACTGACACTAATGGCACAGAACTGAAAGGACTTCCTGTTCCTGCCAGAACTACTTTATTATCCCAGGGAAGATCTGTAAAGCAGGTCAGGACACTTGAGGCTAATCAAGCACTGTTAGCTAATGGATTGTTTGTAAACCATGTAACTCTACTCTGTATTATTATTGCCTATTCATGTTCATATAATCTCTGTCTAGAGACAAACACTTCAGAAAGGAACCTATAAATAAATGCCTGTAACCCAAAGTGGTGCAAGATGGAAGAAAACTGGGGCTGACACAAGCCTGACAGTCACTATGGGGATGCCTTCCCTGGTACAGAGGTGTCTCAGTCCCTGCAGGGTTTAATAATTTGGACACATGGCCTTTCTGACCCAAATTCAGGTGCAAGAGCCTTCTCCATCAGCACCAGAGACATGTTGCTATGCTCAGGTGCATAGCAGAGGTGCATGGTGCACAACTGCTGGTCATGCTAACACACGACCAAAGCAGATGTGCATTGGGTGCATCAGCAGAGTGATTTCCGAGGAGTGCAGGATGTTGTTGCTCATCTTCGTAGCGTCTGATGGGCCAACAAAACAAATATCAGTCACACAAAACTTTGCATTCAGCCACACTGTAGTGTTTTGAACTTTTAATAATTTCTCCCTCCTATTTCTTCTTTGTGTTTGATTTTACTGCTTCATGACTTGGAAGTACTTCATTATTCCTTTCTAGTGCTCTCATATGCAGGTTTTATCTGGAGCATTATAAATCCTTAAGTATCATAAGCACATTACCACTTCATAGGAGACAAAATATGCTCAATATGGAAGGATTGATGCTTTGAAAAATTTTAAAATGAAAAGACATATCTAGGAGCAATGAAAGTTACCCAGAAGCAGGACAGAGACTGCACTTCTCTGCTAGAAAACTGCACACCTGGGATGTATTGGCAGGAAAGTAGTGGAGGTGTTTGTCTTACATAAACCTGCAAGCTCAGAGTCATGAGAGAACAAAAGGTCAGTAAGAAGAGCAGCTCCTCATGGAGACAAAAAGCTTTTATGAGAAAAAAAAGAGATAGAAATACAGGTAAGGAAGAAAAAGACGTGAAGAATTGGAAATACAGAGAAGGATTTTTGCTGCACACAGGAAAGGAAAAATGCTTAGTGATATGTATAATACTTAAAGGCTCAAATCTCATCCAACTTCAAATCACTAAACTTCTACTTCCCACTCTTAGTGCAGCCAGCCAGGCGCAGGTGGCAGAGCCCTATCCAGAAGCCAGCCCTCCAAACTTAAAAGTCAGCTGTGGATGCTGGACAATATTTAAGTTTTTCACTTGTATTTGCTCTGAAGCCCTGGCTCAAAGTGGTGCTTGTGAGCCATTACGTTAAGCCAGAGGGCAAGGCAGGAGAAACTCCTGATTTTTTTAACATCAATACTACCTGTCAGAGCATGCCAGTGTGCTTGTACCCAGCTGCTGAGTATGAGTGCCAAGCTCGCTTAGAAATGACCATGCTGCAGGCACAGGTACAACCAGAGGCCATACAGCCAGGCATGCAATGGTAGTGGGAGTTTGGTGCCAGCAGCTATATGGACAAGCCTAAAGGCGGGAGAAAAACTCCACCAAATACAGTTAGTTGAAGACCCAGACTGCACTGTGCTGCTGGAGAACTTCTCTTTCTTTCTAGATGTCTCGTGTGGATATTGTCATACTGCAAAAAAGTAATTGATGTCAACTTTAACATCTCCTCTTTGGAGACCTCTTTGCTGTTTTCTCACATCTCTGATCCACAAACCCTGGGATTCATCAGCAGCATGGGTTATTTGCAGGAAGAAAAGGGAGAGTTTACTCTAGAGTCTGTTTAGTGCTAATAGTTTACCATCTTTTCATCTGCCATAAGCCACATGCATTATTCCCAATGTATTTTCTACTTCTGATTCTCCCTCCCTTTGTCTGTGCTTTTCTGCATGTTATCTGGGGATGTGCTTTTGACTGCCAATATCTCTTTTAAAAGAACTTTCGCCCACATGAAAACAAGGTAATGCTGCAGCTTGCTGCAATATTACTGTCTTACATTTTTTAGACTTGTGGTTTAACAAAAGAAATGCACATAGAAAAGCAAGACCTGATCTTTCTCTGGCAAAACCTGAAATTATAATTAAAAAAGGACACTTGCATCTTTGTCCTGTACCCGGTTCTCAGGAAAATAAAGGAAATTAATTCTCCTAATCAAAAGCATGTCTTCTTTGAAGAAAAAAAGGAACTGCAGTACCAATGAGATTGGAGTGAAGAACTTCCAAATATACTGTATACATTTGTGACACACTTTGTGTGGTTGTTTGGGCACTTTTAAATTTTAAATATATCTAAAGAAAATTGTAAAATTTTCAGTGATGCTGACACTTTCTTCCTCATGTAGTTTGGAGGTATGATTTATCATCTTTCTTTAGTGTAAGAAGCAAAAGGTTGCGTAAAACCAGCAGCAAGTTGTCAATTGAACCTAATTTTGGATGTGATCAATCTGCAAATTTTGCAGTTCTTAGGAATAGCAATCTGGCAGCAGTATCCTTTATTTTGATGTCTGAAAAAATGTGCTGCAGAAATAGTTTAGGAAGCTCAGTCACAGCTGCACAAGAGTTTATAGACCATTTTCAGAATGTGAAGAAGCAACTTAACTTGAACCTCAGAGTAATGTAGCAGTCGGTTTATGTTTGGAACCAGTTCCTAAAATAGATCCCTATTTGCATGACCAAATGAAAGCACAGCCTTACTGAGATCCAGCTAGAAATTATGTGCTGATGACAGGCTCAAGTTTAGTGCTGAGCGTTGGCCGACTTCACCATAAGCTTCAGAGGGATGGTTGTTTTAAATGATGCAACAACCTCTGGTGATGCTTAAAGAAAATGGTTGTGGCTAATTTTTTAATGCCTTAGGGATAATTGCTCAATATTTTGAGCATCATAATGTTCTAGTGACTGCAAAAGAAGTAAAGAGTTCATTTTACAGCTGGGATTTATCATCTCATTGTTTGAAGCCCTTTAGAGCTGTCATGGTCAAGGAAACATGTTGTCCAGGCAAGCTCATTGTCATTCTGTTCACATGGATTGATATGCTGCCTTTCACAAGAATAAGGTGACTAGGATTTGCTCTGTATCCTAAGGACGTGATTTCAACAGTCTTTAGAAGCTGACAGTTACATTACCCCTAAAACCAGGAATTAGGTGAGCAGTTGCTGCAGGAAACTCCTCATGCCTTCATGTTTCCTGCAGGAGATCAGCTCTGGTGTCAAGAAGCAAAGCCAAGTATCGAGTGTGCAGCTTTCATTCTGAATACACAAAACCATCAGAAAGGAAAGCAGTTTGCA